>CAHIKZ030000258.1:1937500-1962500 GCA_903632075.3 Acanthosepion pharaonis
AAATACGGCCATGGGGAAAAAACTCATCAAGTCGAGATGAAAAAGGGTCCAAAAACTGGGGAGGTTGGGTATCTCAACTAGGATCATAACCAAAGAAGAAGCCGGAAACAGACCAGGAACGACACTTATTCACATTAACTAGGTATACAAGAATAGTCTGTCCTAACCAGGGAAGGGTCCCACGGAAATCACCCTGTTGTGACTCAGGGAGAACTAAAAAAGAAAATCAAGGCTAGCCCCATTCACGCGAAGCAGGCTTGCCGCAGTTACCCACATTTCGCTGAAATCTGTCGATACCAAACGCTTTCTATCAGATCTAATCTTCAGATCAGCTGATGCACAAAGAATAGGATTAGATCCTGATGAGAATAACGTTCAAGTCGTGAGATTTCCTCCAATCGCGTTGTCGAAATTCCCATTCGCGCCGTGGCCAGCAGCGATAGAAACACCATCCGTTTCACCCCAGATTACGGAGGCGACACATTCTCGCACGCGTATGCGCGATCAATGAGAACGAGCTTTTCAGGAGCGATACGAGCTGTCAACTTTTCTGTTGACGTGATGCTTGTGCCAGTCACCCCCACCACCGCACAAGTGGGAGGAGAGAAAGAATTTCCAAATCACCGAAAAAAAAAAATACATAAAACCTCTGAAATTTCCCGTACAAATTTAAGGTACCGCTTAAACCAAAATTTCACCGGTTCTGTAAAGAATGAAAATAAAATGTTACTTAAAACATTCTTTGGTCTTTCCTCTTAATAATGATACAAAGGTTTTAACGATAAAATTATATTTTTAAAATGTTTGTAGCTTTTTACCATCATGTATCCTTCTTTTTTAGCGAATATTTGGAAGTACCTATTTTTAATTTGCGTACGCCGTCCATGAAGAAATACCACATTATACTATTTTTTAAATCATTCCATCCCAAAGAAGGCGTTACTGCCACTCGGCGCTACTGAGGGTGAAAGAGAATGAGAAGACTTTTTTGAGGAGAGGTGATAAGTAAAGACAATAAAGGAACAGAGTTCAGAAAGACAGATGACGATGATTGGAAATGCATTAAAACTTTTGAATATTGCAGGTGATAGGGAAGCAAGAAATCGAAAAGAAATTCCACATGCGAGAAGTGAAGAAACTATCAGAATAGAACTGACGGTTGCATCTAGCTAATTTAACTGTAAGACGGTGAGGCCTACTTGCCAATCTAGTAGTGAGCTTAAATTCATGCAGTCGAAGCACCAGTAAAGAAAGCTCGTCAGTACAATTGCAATGAAAATATTTGCCGAAGCAACAGAGAAACGCCATGTCATGTCAGTAATAAAGTGACTGAAATAAAAATGCCAGATCAGGATCGGTTATATTACAGACCGTTCTTTGAATTTCGTCAAGAATTTTGAGATATATAGTAACAACACCAGACTAGATATGGCAGCAATATTCAGTTCATGGACGAGTGATAGATTTATAAATGTGTAATATAGATTATGACGAGACACGGTGAATGAATTTTCCTGGATAGCAATTGATTCTATATAATAATCACTACACGTAAGCCAAAAAAGACACAAAAAATTGCTTTTTGAGAGGTTAGCATTACCCATACTGACGGCCGACAGAAAAGGTTTTCTGCAGTGATTAAATGAAAGCAGTTTTGTTTTGGAGGCGCTAAAAGTTACAAGACATTTCTTGCTCTACTTGCCTATTGGAGGTACTTTTCGAGAGCAGTTGCCAGTTTTATACTATACTTAAATAAAAAAAAAAGTATGTATTACCTTAATCCCCATGTATAATATACCATCACCCATAATACTCACACCTAAAGTTGTGCTGAAAGTGTGGGAAAATGCTTCTATTCTCGCATAATACGCAGCCCTTGTTTCGTAATCAAAACCTCTTCAATTTCATTACGCCCAGCGTTTCCTACTTTTATTTAAAAATAATGGTTTCAAACATAGAATAATATTATTCTAATTCAGTTTTATGATAATTCATAATTTATTTTACATTTGTAAGTATTGTTAGGTACATATGATTGTATCTGACATCCGTATGAGATCGCAATGGCCGAATGTTAGTTTCAAATTGTCGTATGTTTGTGGTGAGTAGCCATTTCACAACTGAAATCGACCTATGAAACGGCAATTTTTTAAAGATTTTTTGTAGCTGTGCATAATACGCACCCCTAATTTTGCTTATTATTTTTAGAAAAAAATGCGTATTATACCTGGGGAATTACGGTATTTCTTTGCCAGTCTCAGTGTGTGTATGTGTGAGTCTATATACAAAGTGTAACTATTACAACAGTAAATACTTCTTTTATTTCTGTATCTGTTATGATATCGCATTTTCATTCATGATATTTGAGTAAAAAAACAACAACTTTAGAACATGTATAAATTTAATTTTATGGCCCATTTTATTTCTATAATTGAAAACTAAAAGAATAGTAAAAAAAATTATATAAATATTATTTCTAAATTTTAAGGAGAATCAGAAATGTGTTTACTTTGTGTTAAACAGTTGTCACTAAGAGAATCAGTCTTTTTGGGAGTAGTAAAATTTCGATGAAAAAAAAATTTTTCAAAATTCGTCTAAATATAGGATTTTATATATACACACACACACACACACACACACACACATATATATATATATATATATATATATATATATATATATATATATATATATATTATATGTATTTTAAGACATTTATGTTTATATTTTTTTTTATAGATACAAATATTTAAGTAAATGTTCTGTTTATAATAAACAGTATTAACAACATTTACAGCGCATTTACTATTATTTTTTAGATAAATTTTTTAAAAAATTGTCCTTTTTTAATATTTTTTTAAAAATTTAATTATTTAAATTCTAGGTCTGTCTGTGTCAAAAATGTTTTTTTTTTGTTTCCTATCTTTTTAGAAATTTTTTTTTTTTTTGTAAATTTCTATAATATTGATTAAATAATTCCATATTTAAAAAAAAATGTTTTCATTTATCCTACTGAAAGGTCTAGAAATTTGATTTTAAGATCTTGATACTTACATGCCACATGTCAGACGAGGCTATGCCCGAAGGGCAGAGTCTCGTCCCGGGAAACAGACTCCGTTTTTTACGTGGTCTATAGGGAATTTTTGCCCGAGCCTACGGCTCGGATACCCCACTTTAAAACTTGGCCTTGTGCCACATCTCGCTGGGTAAATAATTAATAAATGAATATACAAAGATATTGTGAAAATATTCTCTGAAATTATTTGTAAAATAATTTAAAAAATATTACACGGCTGTTGTAAATATTTTATTACACGACTATTTTAAATTAATATTTTTTGATAAAATATAAGATGGAGATACCTTTAATGAATTTTTTTTTGTGAATTATATTTAAATTTCCCAAATTAAAAAGATGGCTTCTCTATTATTCAAAGTTTACTTTTCTTGAAAAAACATTTGATTCTAGTTTGCTTACTTTTTTCTTTTTTTTTTCTTTTTTAGATAAAAATGCAAAATTATGACTTACCCTGTTTCTATAATAGAATACATCATATATCTTTGTGATATTTCGATGTCGCAAAGATACACATATCTCTAACTCCCGGGGCAAAAATATATTTTTAAAATCTTCCGGTGTTTTCTTTTGATGTATCACTTTAATAGCGATCCTTTTCCTGTGTGCTGTACTATATCCGTTTTTGACTTGAGCATATGCACCTTCTCCAATCGTGTAACCGATAATGTAACCTCTTTTTCTAAGGTCATCAGCTTCGGGAAGGAACGAAACGTCCAATTTTTTCTTGAAGATAGGAAACATTTTAATTTTCTCTCAATTTTCAGATGAATCAAAGCTTAGTTGATCTGACGTTACAATATAGTGTTACATCACAATTTTGTAATTATTTATTACATAATTTAATGATACAATTGACAATCTTTTTTTTTCATCTCGACTGTGTCAGCTATTTTCTTTCTCTATGGCCGTATTTATTTTATCCTTCCCTCTCTCTTAGCGAGAGAGCTTCTTGATTTTGCCAAAAAAACTGAATACGGCAGCTTCTCTGTCCTTTGAGGGTTTGACGGGTCCAGCTAGCATCAGTTATCCTTTTATTTTGTGTATTTGTTTTGATATTTTAGTTTGTTTTTTTGGTTCATTCCCTCCACCTTATTACGCATCATCGACAGTTTTCTATATATAGAATTTTATAATCCTTAATTTTTTATGCCATGGGGTGTTTTGTAAGTCGCCTAAGCGTATGCGGTATTGTGGTACTGTATATGGAAGATTGAATGATGATGGCTAAGTTCTTTGGTGGATGGGAAAATTGTAATGAGTGAATGGGTCGTAAATCTGATTAGCTAAATAAGTAATGACCAGCCTCAGCGCATTACCCACCTCTCCCTGCAAAAATTTCGGACTTGTTTATATATGGAGAAGTGACTAAAGCAGAATTGCCAGGAAGGACCAATAACATTCCAGGTTCTTCTTTGGGTGTTATTTTGCTGGAGGTTAAAAGTACAAATGTAAAAAACAAGACGATTAAAAGACGGTAGTTTAGTTCTAAAACTAACAATGTTTTAATTAGTAGCAGATTGAAGGTCATTATCGAGATCAACTACCAATTTCACTTTATCGAAACTATGAGCTTACTTAAAACTTTATTTTCAGAGATCTTCGATCAAACATCAAACAAACTGCTCAAACTCATGAAGACGACGAGTCTACAGAGGTTTTAATAAAGAAACAATTCGTGTATTTACTTTTTATTAAGATTTTTTATTGAGTAATTTGTCAGGATAATTGTAAACTGAAATGATATATAGAAAATATTTTGAACACAAAACAACAACAAATCGCTGTGAATAGAATTATGTTTTATTTTGTGGAAACGGATTTCAGTGATGCTTTAAAATTATTCAATAATAATAATAATAATAATAATAATAATAATATTCTTCAGGCGAAAATGTACTGAAAAAGCACAAATGTGCTTACCAATATTTGAATAATTATATATAACATTCGATTGAAGCGTTACAAAACTTATCTGCCATTCACTAATTAATGCACATTGTCAACAGGTAAAAACTATTTCATGTGCAGTACCTTGCAGAAGGGCGGGGCAGAGGATCCGACGGCCCCGGGCATCCATATCGGGAGGATATCCAATGTAAGAGTGAAAAAAAAAAAAAAAAAAAACTTAGTTCATATTTTATTTGAATAAAGTGTTTAGTTCATGTTTTTATATATTTAAAAAATTTTCCCTTTTTAATATTTATCAGTACTAGGCCCTACAAGCCCCACCTCCCCCTCCTGAATCTTAAGGGCATACAATCAAGAGGTTGACCCGTGCATCGCCGAACATCACCAAACGTCACTGTTCCCGTGACGGGTGCAAAATGTAAGTTGGCTAGTTAGTTGGTGCCCATCCACCAGAACGACATCACGTCTGCTTGAGTTTTCCGTTTTGTCACGCCGATCATGACCTAGCAACATCAGATACTATATACGACCGAGTTAATTGCCAAATAAGACTTCAATTCTTTCTTTTTCCCAGATCTGATAAAGAATGTCTTTACTTTAAATTTAGATGATGTGACAAAATAATTTTTACCTCTTAAACTTTTAAATATACATTCGGAGAAATTTATAAGACCTTTGGCTTTCTGTATCTGTTAGACAATTAAATCTATAAGACCTGGTTCCGTTTAAAACCGTTATAGATGCTATAGGTAAAATTGAATTTTGTTTTTTAACAGAATTTTTGTAACACGTATTTATGGTCAATGTCTTATTTCGTTTAAATTTCTGGGGACAAAAGGTACAGACATGCTTTGTAGATTTACAAAATTTACATTCAAACGGTAAGTCATAGCAATGTACTCTTGAAAAAGAAAAAAAAACATAAATTCCTTTCTTTACACTTAACTTTCGTTAGTTTGAGTGTCGGAATCCCAAACATTTAACAACAACAACAACAGCAGCAGCAGCAGCAACAACAACAACAACAATATATTTTAAATGAAACATATAAAAGATTATTTTCTGGAGAGAAAGTAGAAGCAGAAAGTCAGTTGAAATAGCATGTATATATTCTTTTCAGGAATATACAGTGCAATAAAATGTTCAATTTTCCTTGCAGTGAAGTTTCTTTTATTAAGGGCGCTGTAAAATGTGTGGACAAACTTACTTCATAACAGGCAGCCTAATATGTTTGTGAGTTCGCAGACAAAACCTTAATCGGCGGCTGCTGGCTGTCATCTCTTCATTGTGTGCGTAGGTGTGTGTGTGTGTGTACGCACGTGTAGATCAAAACTGACCTCCGAAATTGATCTGAACACTGAGAAGCAGTATGCTTCTATTTTTATATCCGTAAGGGTGATCCAAAATTTAATTTCCCAAAGAGGTGTGAACTTTTTGGATACAAGCTTTTATTAGTTAGAAAATAATTTCACACTGGATCGCTAAAATCTTTTTTTGAATTTGCGAGAGTGGTGAAAGGAGTTATTATTGTTATTTTCAAAATCGTCCAAAAGAATAGGTGGTAGGTATACAAATACTCCCGCCTAGTGTTTTGGCGGTATTTGTAATAATCGTTTATCAAACAAACCTTTTATTGATTGAAAAATATATATAGTATTTAATTCCTGTAAGTCCCTACAATATGAATAATTTCTGTCTTCAAAACATTGGGAAACATGGAAAACAATAGTGTAATTCATATATTTATTCCCAGGAGTGTTTTCCTCCAGGAACTCTAGATTAAAGGTGTTTCTGTTTTTTAAATTCCAACAAGTCTGCTCTAAATATTGCTTGATTTCTACAAATTTAAAGTCAAACACAGGTTTACGTTCATTTATCTATTTTAATGATTCATTTACAATATAATCGTGATTCAAATATTCTTCTTTTAATAACTGAATAACATTGTCGTAATTCTCATCCGTATTAGTTAAATGTTGGATAATCTTGTTATACGCCGCTGTAAATTAGATCTCTTTCGGATTCATGTCGGCCGAACGGGAGCACTAAGAAAGCAAAACCCAAATAAGAAAGAGTCATCTTCTGCTCCAAGTATCACATTTGGCCCACAAAACAAATCCCCCCCCCCAAAAAAAATCTAAAATACAATATAAAAGAACTCATTTACGAACGTTGCCGCCAAAGAAAAAAGATGAGTCTGGGGGTCACTCGTAAATGACTGACATAGAATGTGGCCGACAGGCCAGCTGTCAACATCGGTGGGCTTACGACGTTGCCATTGTGATTTCGGTTAACCGACCCAACACACATATCCGCTCGAAACCCACTCTCCTCCATACACCCACACCATACCCACAGAGAAATTCCGCTTGCACCCTATGTAGCGATAAAATCAGATTCCCGCCTTCACTAATCCACTCCAGACCTCTCTCGTCACCATGACCTCGATCAACCGACGCGAAAAATCCGTCAACTCCAGTTCTTACCAACTAAATTGCTTCCCAGCAACTAAGGAACCTTATATCAACAATTTTGCTATCTTTTAACGCCGCCTCACGGGCTGGTTATTACTGTTTTCGTTTTTTTTCCCATTCAACCGGAATCCGAAAATAGCAGAGACATTCCCTCTTGATCAAGCTTCACTAATCCAATCCGGGGCTCTCTCGTAGTCAGCATCATGACCACAGCTATAAAAATGACACGGCTCGCCGACAAGGAGTAGTTCGGCTTAACACTTCGACGGCGTCACATCAACTTGACCCTCATGATCGACGGCCCATCTACACAACTCACTGGTGTCAATTTAAACGGAACAACCCCACCAATGCGACCTCACTCGTGCTACCAAATGCGTATACTTCGTGAACTCATACCAATGAACCCACACCAGATAAGTCCTTTTCACACATATGACTACATATGCTAGCATGTATATATTTTGAAAATTAGTCAATACACGCTTGTTGAAATTGTAAACTTTGTTCTTTTCTTTGTAACTATATGCTGGATATAACAATCTGCAAAATATAATTCTCTCAAATATTGTAATTTAACAGTTTTACTTCTCTCATACATTTTTCAAATTGGGCTAGGATGTTTTTGAAGGCAAATTTGTCCTTACAGTTTTTGTCCCTAAATATTAGGCAATGAAGTTTTGAAGCGAAAAAACGCATACCAACATTAAAGACTTCTTCATCTACTTTAGTAACAGTATCATCATTACTTTTTTTTTAACTTTTATTGCTAACTTAGCTAATTCCTCCAATCTATCACAATGAAATTTGTCCAATGCTACAAGCATCTTTTCCCATCTCTTTTACGTCAATATTACTATCGATGCAAATGTCATCTATTTGATCAATAATGGATTCTACTGTCTGTTGCCACTTAAGTATAGCCTGTTCCTGTCGAAGGTAATGGTCTTTTAAGTACATTTTTTAGCCTTCAACTAGTTGGTGGCCATTACAATCCTATTTTAAATCGAAGTATATTTCTATTGCAATCTCGAAACATCAGCTATTTTATAGAATCTCATTTTGATTTATTTTTGTTGGTTCTTTTTCGAGCCATTCTATTTTTGAAAAATTTAACGTACAAATGATTCACACAGTGGCGTAGCTAGAGTAAATGTCACCCGGGGCGGTCCGCTCAAATGTCACCCCAATCACCCCGATTCACCCTATGCTGAATGGTTAGCTGTAGCTAAATTTTCATACATACTCTACCTCTACTTTACTCTACTGACCGGTTCGTTACTGTTTACATGTATGATCCAAGACAAAATCCAATACCACAAAATAATCAGTTCAAATCAAAAGATTTTTAAAATGCAACTGTTCACTTTCAGAACAACTAAATACAAAACACGGCAATACACAAAAGAATGACATTCGATACTATGGTCTTAGAATGAATGTTTTCTTGTTTTCATTGTGGCAAACTGGTCAATGACATCGTCAAAATCTGTTTGTCTTGTAAGCTCGTTTTCAATGGACAGCACAGCCAGATCCGACAGTCTCGACTGGCTCATGGTTGACGTAATTTTCTGTTGCTAATTTTCCGGTGTCCAATTTTCCGTTGCATCATTTTCTGGGTACCATTTAATTATCAATGATGTTTGAAAATATTTTTCTTGACAAAAATGTTCTATTTAATTTTTAAGCATTTTTCGGAACATTGTAAATCAACTGCATTCTTTTAAAGATTACCTAGAGAATTTATGCAAAGTTTATTTTTTTGTTTTTCTTTATACAAGTAAAATAAATTTACATCGTATTTTGATGTTATTATGATTTTAGTTTTAGTGATAATTTAAAAAACAAAAATATTTATCATTAGTACCAATGGAAAATTAAGTTAAAAATTTAAAAGAATCGTTTTTGGAATCGGAAAATAGGCACAAATTTTTCCGATTCCGATACCGTTTCCAATACCCCCAAAAGTTCCGATTTTTCCAATTCTCGAATCCGATTCCGATTAATCGTCCCAACACTAGTAGATATATTTAAAAGTATATCGCTCACTCAATGGAAAATTGTATCTCAGCGAATTGATACACATAGTTAAACACCATATCATCCGATAAAATGTTACAACAATGTCTCTTGTTAGTAACTAAGATTGTAGCAACTGAAACACATGAAAGCTGAAAACATTGCTATTTTTCCTACTCACAAATTTCCCGACAATTTATTAGAAACTTTCTGACGGGGGGACAAAACTGGGGGGCTCATAAATTATTTCTGGGGGGTCATATGCCCGCCTGCGAAACCCTGTGTCTCCACCACTCTTTTCAGACTATTTTTTGAATCTTAGCCTAGTTGAAAAATTTTGTTGGGGGTGACACAATGTCACCCCCTCCTGTGCTGGCACCCGGGGCGGTCCGCCCCCTCGCCCCCCGTTAGCTACGCCACTGGATTCACATCAATGTAGTAATTTTTATTATTTGGTTTTCTTCTAATCATTTTTAAAACATTTCTCTCAAAATTTGTAAAAAAAAAAAGCGCTTAAAAATAAGCAAACGATGATGAAAAAAATGCCCCAAACTTAATAATAAAAACAAAGTTTTATCGTCAAAATATTAATGCTATTAAGAGAAAAGACCAAAGGATTTTATTGGAGAATTTAAATCATCATTTTTTATCTTTATTTTTTGTAAAACAGGTCCCCCAGATACCGAAAATCTGCTCCGAAGGGTAAAATAAAAAGTCAATAAAACATTATAAGACATTATTTAATTAGAAAAGCTTTTAATTGTTTTTATGAATAAGATATCTTATGGACACTATAATTGTCTTAAGAAAAAAATCGATGAATAATGAATTTTTACAAGAATTGTTTTAATTTTTGAAAATTTTAATTAGAATAATTTATAAAGTTTTAAATCTTTTGAATTCCTCTATTAAATTTTTACTGGTTAGATGATATTGTTAAAGTAAAAACTATATTTATTAATAGTAAATAGAAAAGCTTGCAACAATTTATCGATCCCCAGTATTTTAAAAAATTTGAATTTTTTTATGTATGTATAATTGTATAAGCGTGTAGATTTTTGTAAATACGGATGTCGATACATGACATTATCAGAAAATAATAGCGATAACTATCATAAATTTAAAGTCAAAGTAATTTAATTCAATAAAGCATTTACTGAGAATATTTTCCTGAATTTTAAAGATTACTGGGCAGTTAAAAATTATATAAATAAAGCACTCTCGTTATATTCCTCAAGTAATTTTTACAGATATGTCCACCGTGGAAAAAACTTCTCTCTGTTATTCAAGCTAAATATACTCCTCCGTGTTAAAAAATGCATCACTGCGATATTTTGAACTAAAAGAAATATTTGTTTCAAATCAGATTAATTAAACTTTAAATCAGCTAATCTTCCTCAAATAAAACTTCAAAAAAATATATTTTATTTTTGAAAGATTTTTTTTTTAAAGAGAATTACATTGTGCTGACAAATGGCTAAATAACGAAACCACCTTCCATTCAATTGAAATTACTTTTGAAATATCGCAAAGTATTTTGCTTATTGGAAATATTAAATTTAATCTATTAGCTTGTATTTAAACTAGAATTTTGGCAACTCACTCACGCACGTCGAAATCCTCAAAGTATTTAGTATTTTTGAAGTTATCGTTAACATTTTTGTCGTAATTTACAAACTCTACGTTTCGTTCGATTTAGCAAAACTATTGATGGAATTTTAATAAGCTGATTTGACAAAAACCCTACTTTGCGATTTAATAATTTTTTAAAATTTTATAGGACTTCATGGTAAACAATATTTTTTGAGAAAATTTAATTTCTTCCCTTTTTCATTTTTATAAATACGAAGAATAAATTCTTAGGATTTCTTACTCTTGAGCATGCAGCATACAATTGGCCATGCGTAAATATTTCTTTCTGGAGTCAAATTCCAAATGATTTGTTTATAGTTCTCGCAAACGCAGGGCGAAATGGAAACTGGATTTTTGTATATAAAAACTTAAAGATATGCAAAAAACAATATTGCATTTTATTAAATAAGTATTTGTTATTTTAATCATTAAATTGTTTTTTTTTAAAATAATGGTAGTATTTTGTATGTTTAATAATAAAAGTTTTAATTTTTTCCCAAAAATAAAAATTTATTGTACTAATCTACGCACTCTAGTAAAACCAATTGTACCCACTTACCTTTTTGCAGTTCTCCCCAAAATTTGGTTTTGATTGGTCAATGTATGACTATTTTAGAGGTTGTGACGGACGGACAAACGGAAGTTGCAGAACTTTATATATAGATAGAATAAATAATAAACATTTTTTAGCCCTTCTGAATGTGTTGTCTTAGAAAGATGAGCCTGTCGGAGTTAGCTCCTCCATTAGTTCCTTATCCCACCACCAGGGGTCTCTCTCCTCTGTCTATAAATACCGGGTGACCCTTTGCCTCGATCTCCTTTTTTCCTTAGGCATTGGGCCTTATACCACCCCACATATGTGAGCTCTCACAGATACAGCGTTTCCCAAATTCTGGGAACACGCCAAGAACAATACACGTACGTAGGAACACTCACCACAATACACACACACCACACAAACTCAATGTAACTGTCCATGTGCTTGTAACCTTTTGTTAATACATATATTTATTTGTATATAATTATCGGTCTTGTTTGTTTTCTTTGGACTTAATTAAAATCCAACATTCTCGTGTAGCTGGGACGGCTAGCAGGAAATTTTAACCCACGTGTGTTCATTATATCTTCACCGCCACGGTCCGCTACAAGCCCTAACAGACCAGTTTAACCTTAGAAAGGCCTATGTTTTTGGTCTGCTTGTAAAGTTTTTTTGCATTAGGCCTTCCTCTGAGCAAGACATTTGTCAGAATCGAAAAATATTGATTTGTTATCATTTTAGAAGCGCGAGTCCTGTCCCTCATATAAATAAATACATTAGGAAATCGATTCCTGACTTTACAAAAAATCGTGCCCACATCATTATAACTGTAATACTGATATCTTTTACCCAATTCAGGATTTCTCAACAAATTGGCAAAACATTTATTTCATTTTTTACACAAATGTTAAAGATTTATTTTAAATAAAGAACAGACGGATACATACATTTTAATTTGATTTATCTTAAAGCAATTGTCTGTATAACAAAAATAAAATTACTTTCAGAAAATATTAAAGGCAAGCAATTGTTTAACAAAATCCGGAGTTGGGGGAAAAAAAAGGGCAGGATCAGTGGTAAACAAATTATCACTGCCAGGGGTTCAGTTTTAGGCTTGATATTTGCAATTGATTGATAGTTTTATACGGCTTATCAATCCTTTGTGAGTTACTTAAGGCCGAAACATAGTTCAGGTTTTAGGAGATTGATTACACTACCAGGTGTTACCAAGTGTTCTCCCGTCTAAGTACTGATGGGGCTTACTGTTTAACTCCGGGGATCGAATGGAACGGATATTTTCCACGCGATCTGATTAAAGATAACTCTATTTTTTTTTACAAAATAAATATTCTCTTTAAAAAGTCAGGAATGGATTTAAGACTGTAATTACATTATGAACAAGACCTAAATTCTAAAATGATAATATTTTGATTCTAACAAAATTGCGCATACCTGAAGGCCTAATAAATGCTAATCTTCAAAATTTATTTTAAAAGATCCCTATTTTTTTTTTTTTTTACAAGCGAACCAATTAACCTCATTGTTGGGTTCCATCTACTCAGGTTTTTGTTTTTATCTGTTTCAGAATTCCAAACATTTAACAATAACAACAATAGCATCAACAATATATCTTTTAAATTAAACATAAAAAAAATATTTCCTCGGGAAGAAGTAAAACCAGAACATCAGTTGAAATAACATTTATATATTATTTTCAGGAATATACAATGACAATCAAATGTTCAATTTTCCTTGCAGTAAAGTCTGTTTTATAAAGTAATTAAGTATTCTTAGAGTTATATGAGATGTGTGGACAAACTTATGACAGTTATCCTAATGTGTTTTTGAGTTTGTAGATAAAGGCTTAATAGACGATTGATGATTAATCGCTTCTATTGTCTGCGTGAACAAAGCCTTAGTCGGCGGCTGCTGGCTGTCCTATCTTCCATTGTGTGTGTATGTGTTAGTGTGTGTGAATCAAACTGGCCACCCAAATTGGTTTGAACTCCGAGAAACAGTATGCTTCTATTTTGATATTCGTAAGGCTGATCCAAAATCTAATTTCACATAAAGGTTTTTGAATATAAGGTTTCTATTAGTTAAAAAGTAATTTCACACTGGCTCGCGATAATCTTTTTCTCGAATTTACGGGAGTGTTGAAAGGAGTTATTATTATTATTTTCTAAATGGTCCCAAAATAACACGTGGTAGGTATACAACTATGTCCGCAAGTATTTTGGTATTTTATCGGTTGAAAAATATATAGTCTATAATTCCTATATGCTAATCTACAAAATTTATTTTTAAAAATCCTTTTTTTTTCTTTTTAACAAGAGAACCAGTTAACTTCAATAGTCCTATAAATGATGTTTTAATTATAATAGTTATCAATTTTATTAACTGTTTCTATAGTGATCTTGTTATTTGTTATATTTGACATTTGACTTTTTTCAAATTGTGGGTTAGATAAAGGAAAGATATTTGAGACACAGATTTTAATGTGTAATGACATGTTTGTTTAGAGACTAGAATTGAATAGTGAAGTAGTTGCCATGCATTGCTTTAAGGAACATTTAATAGATGCGTCACTCTTGTCGGGTCTTAACCTAGCTTGTACCCTGATTTAACTCTTGTGGGACAAATGGCTTTGAAATGATATAAACATGATGTCCTTTCGAGAGAAGTCTAGAATCTCTTTTTTTATTAGTTTAGGGATCAGTAGAAAGGAAGGTCTGGAGAATGTGATACTCACAGGAAAGAGAGACAAGGGAAAGCAACGCATGACATAGCTGGCGGGTTTAAGCAAGAACGTGGTCTGAGGGAAGTGGCAGAGAGACGAGAAGGCTGCATGAAATAGGGAGAAGTGGAGAGCCATAATTGTCTACGTCCTGAAGGGGCACGGCACATAAAAAGAAAGAAGAATTATGTATTTGGGGTGTGTAGTCTCGCTGCTACTTAATTTAAGACAAGCAGACGTCCTCCTCCATTCTCTAAATCTCTTACGTTTGGTCCCAAGTGTTACATCCTGGCATCTCACCTCAGTATGCCTGCTAAACGACGAGAGAGGGTGTGCTGGTACGGCACCACTGGGCGTAGGAACTTGCTACAAAGGCATCGACTAGAAGAATGATCGCGCCTACATGTCCAAGGTCAGGGCGATCTTCTAGATATTGAAGAAGTCGGCTGACTTACATGATGAAAGAACGTACTTGTGACAATAACAGGTAATAAATAAACTTGATTCAATAGTTAGTTTCAATAACTACTATTGATAAGGTAACCTAACCAGTTTTGTTTCCTTGCTGTTATAGCAAGTATTTTGTATTTTTATATTGCATTTTAATTAGTCCATTATATTGGAGTGATAAGGTGTAATTCTAATTCGATTAAAGTTGGTTACTTACTAAATTGTCCTTTCTCAAAATGACTTCCTCTGTCAGTGACTCTATGAAAATTTGAGGTGGTAGAAATTTGGATTTGTAAAAATATTCAATTTGTCCACAAAGAAAAAATTCTAAATCCAAATTTGTTTCTCGTAATCATTAAGATAGTTTTCTCATATGACAGGAAATGGATTAGACACAGGAAAAATTTTTATTGATTCCTCTTACTACTTCAACTCAGACTGTAACTCCAACTGACTACTTGATACATTGCCTTTTCTTTATACAAGACATGTGGATGTAGAGTTGGTATATGGATACATGCAAATACTTAACAGAATAATGGTTGGCTTAATTTGCATGTGTTACTTGAAGAGCATAAAATTTCTAATCACTTAATAACAATATATGCTTTAAAATTGAAACTTTACAGATTAATAATTTGATATCTATGTGATTTTTATCTTTCTCCTTAAATTATAAGTTGTTATCCACCAAGTAGATATCATATCTTATTAATAATTTTAAATAAAAAGGTTTTATTTTCTCTTAAAATTGAATTGATAGAATATGCGCTTTCATGTGTCAGCTATAAATCTGATTTATTTTTTTTAGCTAGATTTAATTTATATAGATTTTTTTTAATAGTTTTTCTTTAAAGACACTTCTATTTGCCGTGTCCCTTCAGGATGTTTCCACAATTTCCTTTCCTTTGTATCTCTTAATAAATTTTGCCTTTTTGTTATCATTACTAAATCCTGTTTTGTCATCCATTTACTCAAGCTCAATAGGTAGGTTAGGTTTTCCTCTGCTCCTTTTGCCTTCAATCTGTCCTGTGAGTATCAAATTTTCCAAGCCCATTTTCTTCATAATGTGTCTCAGAAATTTCAACTATTTGTTCCTGATGTTAAAGTATAAGTGTCTTGTTTGTTTCCATTTTCTCTAAACCTTTGTCATTGCTCACAAGTTTGGTCCATGGTATTTTCAGCATTCTTCTGTAGAATCACATTTCTGTTGCTTCAAGTCTCTTGTCCAGCATTTACTGCCATATAGGAAGACTGATATTGCACAACAGTTCAGTATTCTTTTCTTTGTTTCTGCTGCTTCAAGTTTAATCATCTGTGAGATAAATGTCCAGCATTCATTGCCATACAGGAGGATTGATATATGCAACAGATCAGTACTCTTTTCTTTGTTTCTATTGCTTCAAGTCTCTTCTTCATCTGTGAGGAGATTGTCCAGTATTTACTGCCATATAGGAGGACTGATATTACATAACAGTTCAGTACTATTTTTTTTTTGTTTTTTTTTGTTTTTTTAACTCTATGAATAGTGATTTCAAAAGGAGAAATTCATGTAAACTGCTTCATCAGGTCATCCTGTAATGCATATCAAAATAGATTATTAGAAATAGTAGTAACAGACTTACAATATCAACTGAAATTGTTTCAAACTGACTAAATATTAGTAAAAATGGAAACAGTTTTGATTTGATATAACAATTAATCTTTATTGACAACTCAAGAATTCTTTTGTACATAACAAAATTGGTGATATTTTGTAAGTTTCAGTGTAGCTGTACCACCTGGGTTTGGAATGTTAATTTGTCTACCTCCATCTTAGAGAAGAGGATGAATTACCTGCCCTTGAAATAGGTGGACCTTGGAGAAAAAGATGAGCAACCTGTTGAAAGGATTCATACTATAGACATGGACAATTTGGTAGTAGAGTGTAGCTTCAAAAAAGCGTGACAAAGTAATTTGCTTTGCATTATCCACTAACGCTTTTTTGGTTGTTTTATACCCACTCCCACAAAAAATGATTTCAACTTTTAAAATGGTACTAGCTTTAGAGAGTAAAAAATATACTGAATGGAAAAAAAAAGATTTAAAATTATGAGTCATTCATGGATTTTGACAAAAAGATCCTGCAGTTTATCTTACCCTTGCTTGATAAGCTATGGATTGTGCGAGAGTTAACACTGGAGGATATTTAACAGAAAAATGGTATTACAAATATTGCCAGGTGTGACATGACCTTCTTTATTTATATTAAAAATAATTAAGTTGAATTAAATCAATTATTTGAAGCAATGATATTTGATATAAATCCTCATCCTAAAGTTTAAGAATTTATCTTTTGTTTTATATTCTATTTCTTAAAAATACATCCAAGACTGCTTTTAAATTGGATCAATGATCAAATTGTCAATTTCATATGAAGTGTTTGACAATTTCAATTTTATGTGATGTTCAATGATAAAGTGCATCCCTATACTAACTGATCAGAAAGATTGTGGCTGTTGTATCTAGAAGACATAAAAAAACGTTTATCCTTTCTCTGGGTTAGCTACTACGTAAAATTGACTACTGATAAACCAGACACAAAGTACAAAAGAAAAAGAAACTTCTGGGATTATCAGGAATTCAAAATCCAGGATTATGTATCTTCTGTGAACGAGATACAAAGTGCTTTCAAGTTGATAAGCCCAACAAACCACAATGATTGACCAAAGCAAGTCTATGTGCGATGGGAAATATTTCAAGATCTTTCTACTATGAACCCTCTACTTGAACTATAAAAAAAGAGAAATAATAATCAGTAAAATAATAGCTGTTGATCAGCAAAATCATTGATGACATAAGTGGCTGTTGAACATTCTTTTAATAATAATCCTTACATTTTCTTTCCTTTTTCTTATTCTTTATTTGTTCTTTCCTCCTTCTCTCATTCCATATTTTTATATATTAAAATAATTATAACTTTACATCATGTATTTGTTTTTGATATATTGTCTGCATTGGTATTGGTCCCTAACATTAGAAAATCCCATTATTTTTTTTCATTTAAGTGAACTGCATTCATTGCCATGTTTGAATTTTGTTGAAAGATAAAATTCACAACACAAGTCATAAGTAGACATGCTGTTTTTGAAAAACCAAAAACACACTAGCATATTTGGCTTTGGAAGAGTTAATACATTCATTGTCCATCAGATATGAATATAAGATTTTTTTTTGTAAAGTTTGACTCTTTATATTGTAGTGAAACCTGATAAAAAACAAATAAGATATAAAAATAAAATATATAATCAAAAATAAAAATACTTAAAATTAAATTAAGGCATTTGTACTTTCATTTAAAACCCTTATCTCTTTCTTTTTCTCTGAACTTCACTTTCTATATTTCTCTCTTAACTAATGAGAAGGCAACCCTTAAATAAAAAAAGAGGAAGAAGAGAAAACTGAACCCAGCCAAAAACATTTTAAATTTGCTGGAGCAGAGCCTACTTATTTGTGACTGAAAAATACCAAAATTCAGGGAGGCTCTATGCATAACTTCTGTTCTGGAACAACAGAAAATAAAATTTTGGGCAATCAAAAAAATTTACACAAAAAGGCTTTTGATGTTAGCTGAAACCAATGTTCATGTCAAATTCTCAAGCCTGGTTAAAAAGATATAAACCTAACACCTAAAGGCTAGAGGCAGATCGGATGAGGAGAGGAGAGTACAAAAGAACATTACTGTGTAGAAAGCAGCCATGTATGATGTGTAAAGAAACATTTAAGAAATTAATTGTTACTGATATTTCTGCCCTCTTCAGGGCCAAGAAAAACACAGTAGATTGACATTGTCCTAATTTCTATATTACTACAACCCATATTATGGTCTTACATCAAAACACAATTACTGGACAATTCTCCAGACTGCTACCAATATCCCCTTTGTTAAATATTTTGCTATGCTGACTACCAAAAGACTCATTTATCACTCTAAAGAAAATAAATCAAAATATATGATTTATTTTAGACCCTTGTTGTCAGTTCGTTTTATTTCCAAAGTTTTCCCCCAAAAAATTGTCATAACATACAATATCTACACTGTTGACCGGATGTGAACACTTGCCACAATATCATAAACTAGGAGTTTTTAATGTTCACTTGCAAGAAGGGAATACAAGCGTCTTTTAAGCTGACAGCAGTATCTGAGGAAAAGAGATTGGCTTGTGTAACTTGTCCAACTATGAAAATGATGATAAAGTTTTTTGGTGATCCAGATATTTTGGCTGATGAAAATATTCCATCTACAAAGTATGAGCCAGTATTTTTGGGTGAACACCTAACTTTTAAAACAAGAAATAAACAAGTGTAATCTAGATTTTGAAGAAGTATCTTTGATCCTATTGACAGACAAGGAAATAGGAGGTGTTTTAATTATAATTCTATAAAACACTTGGCAAAAGACTTATTGTGAATATAAAAGCACAGAGTTAACATAACACTGTTAAATGCCAATCCTCATTTGTGTATATTAATTAAAGAATCACTTGGAATAGGAATACTAGATAACTTAATGCAGTGTTTCTCAAACATTTTAAGCAATGGCACACCTTGGAGTAAATTAAAATATCATGGCACACTTAGCAAAATTTTTAAAAGGTATACATTTACATGTTATGAAATAAAACTGTATATTTAAAAAAAATACCCACAAATATGAACTTTATTTCAATGTTTCTATTCAACTATTTGTGCAGTTGATTTAGTGGAAATCTATGCCTGGTGTTTTTTTGCCATTTCTTCAATGTTTGGTTGAATGTGCGATAAGCAGACCCTTATTTTTTCTTCTGTTGAGCGTAATCTTTCCCACTTATTTTTTGTTATTTAGGGTTGAGAAGCCTAATTTACATAAATAAGTAGAAAATTGCAATGAAACTGATAAAGCTATTTTAGCTAATGTGGAATAAAAAAAGTTTAATACTTGTTCATTTATTCAAATCCTAACGCTACTACTTCAACATACTCACACACATATATATATATATATATATTCTGTGGCACCTCGAGGTAGTGTAATGGTTAACAAGCTTGTCTCGCTAGAACATTTATGACTGAGAAGCGAGTTCGATTTTCCATACGTGCCCCTTACTTTCGGCCTTGTGCCATACCCAAGCTATGTTTGGAAAATCACTATACATGTATTCTATGACATTTTGGTTGAGAAACACTGCCATAACAGATAAAGAAAAGTCTTGTTAAATATTTTCCAACTGAAAGATCAGAAACCCCTAATGAACCTCGGCTAGAAACATAACTAATGGTGTGTACCAAAACCAACAATGTTGAAGATTTGAAGTCTATGTTGAAATATCAAAATAAAATTTTAAAAAATTTGTCTCTGGATATTTAAGCACCAAAAATAATCAATATCAATGCAAAAAACAAGTTAGTGTTAAAATAATTTGTCTTAGAAATTTGGTAATCAAAAATTTAAAAAAAAAATTGTAGATTTTTTTTTTTTTTATTGTTGCATATCCATCTCAAAATGAATGAAGTTCCATGCAAATGTAGCTGTATTTAATGCAATACACAGAGCAAAAATAAAAAGAAAATGCATATAATAGTTTTTCATAGTATATTTTTATTGAAAAATCTTTAAAAAAAAAAAAAAAAAAAAAAAAAAAAATTTGTAATCAGAAACCCAAGTGTTGAAGTGAATGCAATATTAGCAAATAATGCACAACACTTTTCCTACCCTGTGTACAGCTGTGCTATTTATTTCATATTAAAATAATTGCTTGACATTACAAAATTTATAAAAACTTTAACAAAAAGTAAAAAAAGAAAAAAAAAAAAAGAAAAAAATAAGAAAGAAAAAGATCACAAGTTCCATTTTGTAAAGATATCTGAAACTGAACCATTTTAATGGGAGATTTGTTCATTGTTTGAAACTAACACTACATCAGATCTCAAAACAATTATGGCAAACATGGCTCTTTGTACCCACAAAAAAATAAAAAAAATAAATAGTGCCAAAAGGATAGTTTTCCTTTAACACTGCTATTATTTTAACTACCTGCACTCTTCAGCAATGTTTATTATTTTGAAAAGTGATGATTAGAATTATAATAAAACCTAAACATGAAGAAAGAGAATTTACACATTTTTCTTTATTTTTGAGAAGTTACAATAAAAATATTAAACACTATTTATTTATTAGGTTGTATATTTACAAGAATATTTTTATATTTATAACATTCTAAAAATAAAAAAAGTAATACAATTAGAACTAATACAATGTAATATTTATCATTTATTACAATAAATAATATAATAGTGTAAATAAACAATTTAATAAATTGTCTTATTTTTGTTGTCATATTCTCAAGAATAAAGAAAACGTATTCATTCACTTTCATATGTTTTGGTAAAATTCTAATTAATACTTTTTAAAACAAACATTGCCAAAGAGTGAAGACAGTTAAAAAAAAAAAAAAAAATGATGCCATAGTTCTTTTGACACACTGTTTTATTGCAGGGAAGGAGGCCATAATTATTCTTTATGCTATATACTCAATAAGATATTGCAAAAATAAACTGAAAAGGAAAGCAGTGTCAATATTTGCTAACACTGGAAGAAACAAGCAAGGCATTTTTTAAACCCCAATGAATTGCTATCAAGTATTCTATATTTACATACAAAGATCTAAATTTGTGGAGATAACAATACAGGAAACACTAACAGTAATTAACAGCAACGAAAGAAAATGGTAATTTATTTGTAACATTGAAATTTACTGGACAAAACATTAATAGTATTAAACAACAAAACTAGGCCTTAAGATTAAAATTGATTTATATGATCACACAGATTTCTAAATTTATACTGAAAATTTATTTTACAATTTACATTTAGATAGACACTAGTTCAATAAATTAGTAGCTAAATGATAACCAGTTATACCATACAGTCAAATATCTATCTGTGGAAATAAAAAATATTTATTTCATATTAATGGTCTGCACTACCCCCCTTACTCAACAGTAAAAGACATAAATAAAAAAATAGAATACAAATAGGAAGCACTTTAAAGTTTAACTAAATTTAGATAATGCTATTGTAAAGAGTATTGTGTGAAAGTTTATTTTGGGGTATATGTCCTGAGTCCCCAAACATTTTGAGACATACTCTTCCATCAGGGCGGATTGTGACCCAGGTTATACTTGCATGATATAGCCGAAATCGGAGCCAAGCTTCTGGAGGAAACTGTAGAGCCCTGGGGAAAGAAAATAAATAAATAAATAAATGTTAACAAAAAACATTTTTTCCATGTACAACGATAATTTTTTTCAAAAAAGTATTGCTGGTAATATTTTTTTCTTCAAAAATTTATTACTGGTAATAATTTTTTACAAAGTATTTCTGGTATTAAAACCTATTTATACACTTTCATAGTGTTTTTACCCCAGTTAGATATATTAATCAAAATAACAAAAATAGATTTCTCACAGCTATTTTTTTCATGCACATGCTAATATATCGTACTTTTTATTTTTGTTTAAAACTGAATGGCTAGCCACTGCCACCAAGTGGTCACTTTGAGAACTAATAGGACTTGTTCTGCTAAGTTTGCAAATTTTGAAATATATTGCTGATGATTTGGAAGTTTTTTTATTTTTCCTTCAGGTCTTTTTATTTTGCCTGTATATTTTGTCTTGTATCTGAAATGCATTGATGGGGGGGGGGTCCATAGATGAGAGGTTATATATATTATATATATATATATATATATATATATATATATATATAAATAAAGTAATGAACTGCAAATCTTTCAGTTTCTATGGTCTCAAACAGTGACTACTATATGGCCATTCCTGCCACATCTTGCTTCCAGTGATTGATACCGTTATAATGTAACAAAAACAAACACATGGCATTAATTCTGCTCTATTCAATAGTGTAGTTTTAACACTCAGTCCCACAAATATCTGAAAAAGAAACCTGTAAGAGGAAAGGTTAAGTATCACAGCTATATATCAGTAGAGATATTTTACTCTCCCCTAAGAGTAAGAATGTGCATTGCGGTGTAATGGTTAACGTGCCTGGAATGAGAAAGCAGAGAGCTAAGTTCATTACATTCAGTTATAGTGGAAATGCCCTAGGGAAAGATGAATCCACCTCTTCTCCCCCCAGCTATGGATTGAATAGCAGGACAGACTTTGTTCTATAGCTTTGGTAGGCAACCAGTCTACTGCAGAAAGAAACAGCAACCTACTGCAAAAAATCTGCCTAGTCAGTCATGAATCAAAAGAGACATGATCACATATAGCACTTAACTGATTGACTGAAGAAATTCACCAATGCATTTAACCTAGCATGGATATAATTTTAGGTGTTTTACATAGTAAAATTTGGATAAATGCTTAAAAGTATGTTAGAACACTATTTGGGATAGAAATAATGTTACAATGCTAATATAACACCACACAGTAACACCCTACTTTGAGTGGCTCTTGCGGCTTGCATTGGTCATATATATATATATATATATATATATATATATATATATATATTATTTAGTCAAGTACAAAAGAGTAAAACATTCCTGTTCATATCATCCTGGTAGCAGTTTAAAAATGACACCTTTTTCTCATGGATTATGACAAAGTTTGTTTTTTCTTGATTTCAGATGAAAATTATTTACATTATTCTGACTATTGTCCTTATCTTTGTTGCCATATTTATTATGTTTTGGCCATTGTACGTTCCAGGTTGGAATGTCAAACATAACCCTTTATTTTGCTCACTGGGGTAGACTGTTCTAGTTTCACGAACCATGTTTAATGGATGTCAGTTATCAGTTATCTCCTGTCAATTTTCCCTCTGAAAGTTCTCCACTGACTTAACTGGGTATTGAACTCACACTCTTTTGGTCCTAACCAATGCCTTTATCCACTGTGCCAAAAAAGTCAGTGGACAAAATGTAAGCCTCAGACAAGATTAATTAATAAGATTAGGTGTAATGGCCATTTGCATATTATTATATTACATTATATTAAAATAAAATATGAATGCAAAATGACGAATATATATATATATATATATATATATATATATTTATTTATTTAGTCATGCATTCATTTCAAGAGATCATTTATAATTATTATGTATACATAAATGGAGGATAAATTTCTGAGCATGAAATAAGTGTATATATTGGATATTGTGTTTATTGTCTCAGTTTAACATTCAAGTATATATATTGGGTATTGTACAAGGTGGTGCAAAAGTCTTGTAACCCCTAACTCTTACAAACTGTAGAAGCTATCTAAAATCGAAAATTATATTATATAACGGTGACAAGACCACTATGTACATATGTGTATATATTGGATATTATTATTATTACTGAGGATACTGACAAAAATTACAAAATTTTAATTCCCAAGATTTCTAGTTAACAAATCAGAAAGTTTTATTAAATGTTTCTCTATTAAATATATTTTCTTAAAAAATGTTTGTTTAATCATAACAGTCATTAATAAAAAAAAAATGTAATGATTTAGTTAACTAAAATAAATCTAAAAGTAAAAGTGAAATTAAGTCAACTTGACCTATTTTTTGAATTTATTGTAACATGGAGAAGAGAGCATATAAAAGGGCAAATTCACTTTTACCTTATTCTTGCCTAAAATATTTTACCTAGCTTCATAATATAAGATTTTTTTTAAGTCTAAAATTATTTTTTCCATTAAATTTTAGCATTTACAAAGACTGTAAAAGTAATTTTTTTTATATTTTCAGTTCAACATAAATTAGTTATCTTTTCTTTTTACTTTCTTATGAGTGCTATTTAGACTTGAAGGCCCACTTCATTTTCAGCATTCCTCTCCAAACCTCTGTGATTCTTGCTAACTTATGGAATTGCTGCAAGTCTTCCAAGCTCTTCAAGGATTTTATACAGAATGATAAAAATTTATTGATTGTTCTTTTAATGCCATTGTTCAACGTGCATCCTATGATTGTTTGTCCAATGTCTTTGAATGTTATCCTATTTGTTATTGATAACAAGACCATTTCAATAGTATTTACTGTCCATTAACAAAATCCTATGTTCATATCAAGGTCATCTTTGATTTTGTTTTTTAGGATTTCACAATTTTTATATCATTAACTTTCCTAA
>CAHIKZ030000258.1:1967500-2205000 GCA_903632075.3 Acanthosepion pharaonis
AAGTAGAAAATATATCTGAAAGAAGAGGTAGACTCATAAATATTCCAAGGATATTTGCACATAAGTGGATATAATGAATCTACTTGAAATTGCAACTCGCCATTCTGATTTCCAATTCCGAGCCATTATCCATTTCACTACCTACATAAGCTTACAGCACCTGATATTCCCAAATGGTTACCTATCTAGGTACTAATCAGATTCTACATTGCTTAACTTCATACAGTGGAGTAATGGATAGTCAAATCCATTACATTCACTTAAGTGCTAATACCCTTGGGAAAGGTATGAATCCTCCTCTTCTTCCCCCCAGCTATGGGTAAAATAGCAGAACAGATTGGGTTTTATAGCTTTGGAAAGAAATGGCAACCTACTCCAGGAAAAAATCATCAATTCTTTAGTATGCTACTAGATGTCTATACTAGTTTTGAAATAGTACTAAGTGTTAGTTTAAACAAATGTTTGGTGTTTTAAAAATGTATCGTAGTGAGACTTGATAAAAAAAAAAATGTAACAATAAAATATATAAACAAAAATAAAAAGAATTAAAATTAAAATAAGGCAGTAACACTTTGCTTTAAAACCCTTATCTATATTTTTTCTCTCTCTAAACTTTGCTATATATACTTCTTTCTCAATTAACAAGAAGGCAACTATCAAATAAAAAGAGGAAGAAAAGACTGACCCCAGCATAAAAATTCCAAAAGTTTGCAGGAGTAGAACATACTAATTTGTGACTGATAACTACCAAAAATCACAGGGGTCCCAAGCATAATGTCCATTATAAAAAGAAGGAATGCTAGGAAATAAAATAATTTTCGTCAATCAAAAAAAATTAACAAAGAGACTTTTGATGTTATCTGAAACCAAGGTTTGCACCAGTCTTGGAACCTTGTCAAAAGGATATAAGCTCACACCTGAGCTAGAGAGGAGAGAAGGGAGGCTGAGAGAAAACAAGGAACAAGAGAATGTGACTGCTGAGAAACCAGCCATCCTGGACACGTGAAGGTCATTTGCTAATCATATTCTCTACATAGTAGATTGTTACTGACCTATTTCTAAAATGACTACTATCACAGTCTGACTTCAGAACTACCACTACTGAGTTGAACTGGACATTTCTCCAGACTGCTACCAATATCCACCTTGTTAAATATTTTGCTACACCAAATACCAAAATACTCACTCTAAAGCAAATAAATAAAAATATACATTATATTTTATATCTTTATACCAACTGTAGATGTACACATGTCTTTATAAAGACCAATGTGTACATCCATAGCAAAAAATAAAAACTACATTTCCAGTTTTTAATTTGTCACCTTGAATAAGAATAATAATTAAGATAACCAAAAAAGTATTATCCAGATAGTCACTTATGTAGCACCAAGAATTCTGTTATAATTGCACTTGTCTCCCCTTTCATTAGTTTACATGACCATTAGACTCTGCCAATACCTCATAAATAATGGACTATTCCATTTTGATTGCGTGGAAAGAAGGGAAAAGACATGGTTTCAGCAAGAAAATGAAAGAAAGAAAAAGAAGATAGAAGTGTTTAACAGCAGTTTCAGTGAAATGGAAAGTCATCAATTTCAATTCTTTTTATCTGCACCCACTTCTTAAAATAATGACCAACATTCATATTTATGATTGTTATTGCAATATTTTAATGTCTATTACCAATACCTCATAAATAATGGACTAATCCGTTTTGATCCTGTAGAAAAAGGTGGAAAGACACTATTTGGCTTCAGTGAGAAAATGAAAGAAAGGGAAGATAGAAATGTTTAATGTCTCCTGCCAATACCTATTCCATTTTGATTGTGTGGAAAGTGGAGAAAAGACATTACTGGTTTCAGTGAAAAAATGAAAGAAAGAAAGCTGTTTAATAGATGTTTCAGTGAAATGGAAAATTCTTCATTTCCAAATCTTTTCATTTGGATCCACTTAAAATTAGAACCATATTTATGATTGATATTGCAATTGATATTGTTAAACTCAAATATTTAACAATCCGATAGATAAATTTCTATGGATATTTTATTGTTGCAGAATTTTTCTTGAGCTTATTCAATCATTAATTTAAAAATTAAGATTTATCAGAATGTTAAAATAGGAAAACCCTTGATATTTTCATGGGTTAAATCTATTGAAGATAATTATTTTATGAAAGTATGATCTTTGAATCTTATTTAATATCAAGAAAAAAAAAAAAAATTAAATATACTTACCGACATATAAAATATCTAATGACATTGGCATGACATACTAAAATTTCAAAGCTATCTTCTTTTTGACTGACACTAGCTCGATGGAAATGTTTCTGAAAAGCAGCTTCAATTCTTGGACCATCTGTCAAAAACTAAAAAGAAACAAAAATTTTATAAGTAAACAGTAAAAATGACAATGTAAACTGATTATGAGTTGAAATATTTGCATAATGAAAATAAAACAATTAGTGACAAATTATAATATAAATATTCACATGAATGTTATCGATAATTATCCCAAAGATCCTTTTAGAATCAATTCATAAAAATTATTTTATGAAAATTGTGAAGTACATATGTGTGGCTAGTATAGTTGGTTAGCAGCTCAGAATGAAAAATTGGCTGCAGTTGAAATTCCTGTCAAATAAATAACAATAAAATTATTATTATTAAATAAAAGTTTAAATACATATAATATTAAATATTAAAATTATAATAGTAAATAAATAATATTAAAATTTTTATTATTAAAATAAATGATTAAATATAAATAATAAATAAATAATATTAAAATTATTATTAAGATTATTATTATTAAATAAATTTTTAAATATAAATATTAAATAAATGATATTAAAATTATTATTAGTAAATTCGTCCCTGTTTGTATAGGTTACCTAAAATCCATAAGGACAGTGTCCCTTTACAACCCATTCTGTCCATGATTGGGTCTTCCCAGCATAAAGTCGCTAGTTGGCTCTCGAAAGTGCTATAACCAGTTTTGTCGCACTTCAGTACTTATTGCATTAAAGATTCCTTCTCCTTTGTTGAAATTATACATAGTTCTACTTATGGTGGGTTCATGTGTTTGTTTGATATCTGCACCTTGTTTACCTGTGTTCCCATGTCTGAGACTATTGAGATGTATTGTGATATGCTGTATCGTACCTCTTTGTCTCCTCTGGATTTTCGTGAGAGTGTGTTTGTGGATATCATGATGTTTGCCACCATGTTTGCCAAATTTAGTTTCGATAATATTATGTATCGGCAGATTGACGGGGTTCGCCTTTGGGTCCAGTGTTGGCGAATATTTTTGTTGGGTTTCATGAGGCTCCCTTATTTTCTTGCATTGGTCACCCTCTTGTGTATCATCGTTATATGGATGATACTTTCTGCCTCTTTAATAATGAGGCTGAAGCCGACAAATTTCTCACAAAATTAAACTCTGTCCATCCCGCTCTTAAGTTTACCATAGAAAAAGAGTCCAATTCTGGTCTTTCCTTTTTGGATGTTCTTGTCCATAAGATTATTGACAAGTTTGTGACTTCTGTATTTAGGAAGGCTACTTTTTCGGGACTTTATATGAGTTAGGACTTTGTTCCAGACAATGAAAGATTAATTTGATTAAGGCCTTAATTCATAGGGCACTTAAGATATGTTCTGATAGCCTTCTCTGCAGTGAAATTGAGTTTGTTAGGATAACACTTTCAAAAAAAATGGATATCCTTTGGATGTTTTAGACTTATCCATAATGTCATTAATAAATTTCATAGGGTTAAGCTGCATTTTGCTGATAAATATCCAGTTTATTTGCATCTTCCCTATATTGGTACAGCGGGTGAAACTTTATCTTGATGAATTTCCTGTATGATCAATAGCTGATATTTTTTGGCTAATGTTTGTTACCCGTCCTGTTTTCTCATCCATTCGTAAGGACAACCTACCCCGCATCATGTTAATTCAGTTATTTATCAATATAAGTGTAGTTGTGGACTTGACTACATAGGGAGGATGTCCCAGCATTTGGATTTGAGAATAAAAACACTTACCCCCCAGGATTCTAGAAAAACTAACTAATCAATATTTTTGGCTCTGCTATTGCTGAGCATGTAAAAAATAGCAGGAAATGTGTGGTTGATTTTAGTGGTGACTGCTTTTTGATTTTATCTAGGTCCCACTCCACATTTCACCTCAAGGTTCTAGAGTCCTTGTATATCAGATCCTGTGAGCCTTCCCTTTGTAAACAGAGGGAATGCTTACTGGTCTGAATGTTATTGGACTAGTTTCTTGAAATTCATTAAATGAATTATGTCTACATAACAAAGCAAAGTAAGGAGGAACAGAAAGGAAGGTCTTACATATAAATTGAAGATATTCCTGACCTGGAGAAGACTCCAGGTTTAAATGGGCTGGATTCATCTATGTCCCAAAAGGAAACGGCATCATGTGCTTGTAAGCTGGGGAGCTTACAAGTACATGATGCTGTTTCATCCAAAGGCCCAGGCTAGAAGAAAAGCAACCTTCTCATTTAGTTGCTATTCATGAACTAATCCTGCTTTGAGTCACTGTGGTGAGTGATGTCACAAAGCAGTCATCATTTGACTACAGGACTTATCTTCCAAAGGGAGATAAACGCCTTCTGTATCCTTACAATACCATAGAAAGTTAACATTTAAAAAAATGAAAATTATACATGTCAAGTAATGTTTCATCGTTAATCAGTTGGTTTCATATCTCAGTGCCTGTACAACTTGAGGCACATGTAAATCAAGTATTGGGTACATTGCGTTCATTTTGTATATGATGCATCAAAATTTGTATTGTTGACTAAGTGAATGAGAATCATCAGTTGAACCCCATTTTAAAACAAACTTCTTTCATCAATGGATATTACGTATTTTATATTTTTGTTTAATATTTTCTTTAATGATGCATTTTAGAACTGTATAAACCAATTATTCATTGCATTTTGTTCAAACTGCCATGCTTGAATCAATTTAAGCTGTTTTTATGCATTTTCTCTAAAAAGAAAACATTAAACAGAATTCATATAAAATAAATATTTAACTGGGATATATCTTTATATATCTTTAAATTTTGCACACTTGTTTGTAAAAAATTTTAAAAATTTTTTTTAAATAAGTGTTAAAAAAATTTTTTTTAAATAAGTGTTAAAAAAAATTTTTTAAATAAGTTAAAATAAAATTTTTATATAAGTGTCCAATTTCCTTTTAAAGAAGAAAAATTTAGTTTCATCTGTTGTGCAATGAATTATAGCAAGAAGTTGCAAAGCATTAACTGTTGAAATTAAACTAACACAAATTGTCAAAAGTGCTCTTCTATGTCATGTTTTAACTTTCATTTTTGTGAGCTTATGTTTTCCTAATGTTTAGGCTAGTGTGATCTAATAATTATTGATTCCGTTAGTATTATATTTCGTTTACTTCAAAACTACTTATATGACATTATGTTTATAATGATATTTAACATGTCTGAAGCCAGCATCTTCACTTATACATAGTAAAAGTAGCTTCTGGCCCAATTGTACATTAGATGGAAAATTTTGAATGGTCCTAACTTTGTTGGGAATTGAACTTGCAAAATAAATTAGGTACCATTTTTTATCGTTTTTCAAGGTCTATGCCTGTATTAAGTTTCTAGAAATATTGAAAATTGGGATGCCTACAAAAATAATCTTAAAAGTAGCAAGAAATTAAAATCAATTTTTGTATCTTGTTTTTGGATGCAAAGATTGTTAAAAAAAATATTTTGTATACAACAATGTGCATAGTAATTTTACAAATAGAGAAAGGAAAAAATTATCTGTACCTGCCATTGGGGTTTCCATCTTCCATTTGGTGGTTCAGGTGGAATAGGACTTCCTTCTCTGAGGAGATCTGTGTTTTCTATTGGCAACTGAGGGAAAAATTTCTGGACAATTTTGGCAGTTTGTTCAGCACGTGACATTGTAGAAGCTATTATTTTTGTGAATGGAATTGCTAATTCTTGTAGACGTTTCCCTGTGAAATGAACTTGTTCTTCCCCTGAAATAAAAATTGAGAACGTTCTAAAAAGGATAACAAAACATAATTTAATAATCTAAAAGTCCTTTGGTCTTTCCTTTTAATAATAAAGATTTCGATGATAAAGCTTTGTTTTTAATCAAGTTTGGGGCAATTTTCTGGTCCTCCTTAAAATAAATAAGTGGAGGTACCTATGGTTATAGGATTTATAAATTATGTTGATGAAATGAAAATTTACCAGAATGGTTATATTTTCCACTTTTTAAAAAATGATTTTTTTAAGCATTTCACCCCAAGCAAGGTGGGAGTGGCACCAGTATGCAAGGGGTTACAGAGCGAGAACAATAGTAAACAGTAAAGAGGGGTGTTTGAGGAAAGGATATAGAGAAAGATGGAGATCAGAATCAAAGCATTAGAAGATGCCGATTGACATTAAATTTGAATATTTGAAGATTATAGCTATCAGGAAAGCAAGTTGGAGGAAGGGAGTTCCACTGGTGGGAAGTGCAAGAGAAGCAGCTGTTAGAGTAGAAAAGGCGGTTACATTTAACAGTTTTGACAGTGAAAGGGTGGGACTGAGATGCCAACCTAGTAGCATGCTTAAATTCATGCAGATGGGGTATCAGTGAAAGTAGCTCGTCGGAGCAGTTGCCATGAAAATATTTGTAGAAAAGACAGAGGGAAGCCACATCACATCTATGAGAAAATGACTGTAGACAAGATGCCAGATCAAGACCTATCATATTGCATATCCACCTCTGGATTTTGTCCAGGACCTTGAGATGAACAGTGGATGCACCAGACCACCAAAAAAAATAATTTAAAATATTTATTGTATCAAGCAAATCAAATATTTTCTTACTCATAGAAATGGGTATGAAGCCCTGTCTCTAAGAAAATTATCTTATAAATAAAGAAGTATATCGCCTTTTTTTTTTTTTTTTTTTTAAAATATCTTTTTAACTTTTAGAATAGGTATTCAATGTTGGTTCCATTTTATTGGAATGACTGCTAAGAACATCTCGCTTGTCAAATTTATTTACAAATCCTACAGATGCATAGTGGGATCACTTCCTAAGCAATAAAAATGAACAATTCTCAGTCTTATTCCCCATGTTTTTGTCCTTTCTTTCACTGAAGTCAGGCTATAACTACTTGACTGTACCCTGTTTGTTGTCTTATTACTGTTGCTTTTTCTAGTTTTGACTTGACATGATACTGCCTGATGAGTGGAAAGAATGATTAAAAGATGGTTTGTCTACAAAACTAGTTGAGGTGCTGAAAACAACATCAATCTGCTCACTGACAAAGTGAGAGCAAGATCTAAAAGGTCAGCCAATCTAACAAATCTCATCCCACAATCCTGACTCTTGCTCCATATGTGGACTCCTTTGTAAAGATTATCGCACAAAATTTCATAACTGAATCAATTGGTTAAGTTGTCAAATCCTCATACAATGAAACCGACAGGAAAGTTCATTTTTATATATATATATATATATATATATATATATATATATTGTTTGCTTAGTATTATTTTTCTATATTTTTTTATTCCTCCTCGTATTGTTGGAGAACTGCCAATTATGCCTGTTGAGAACTCTGAAATCAATAAAGCTCACTTATAGTTAGAATTTGAGATAATTGAAATTTCTAGGACACATAATGAAGAACGAAGGCTTGGGAAATATCAAAGGCAATAGTTTCAAAGGGAAATGGTGAATAAATTACCTAACAAGATTGTGCAAATTGATGTAAATAGTAAAAAGATAAAAGCTACAAAGAATAGGAAATTGTGGAGAGCAGTGATCACACCCATCCTAGAGGGACATGACACATAGAAGATTAACATTGGTTTTAAGTAGTATTATTACTTTGAATGAAAATACAGCAAGTTTATAAAACTTTTAGTCAACAATGATAACTTTGAAAGAAATTTGTGCTAAAGATATAGAAAAAAAAATCCAATTTATTTGGAACTAAATTCTTTTCTAGAAAGAATGCAAAATTTAAATAGAATTTTCACTGTTACTTTATTTCCTCAAACAACCCCCCCACGCCCGAACACCCACCAAGTAACTTTTAAATAAGTAACTCAAGTACAATAATGAGGAAAATTGTTCTTAATTTCAAAGTACCTCTTTCCAAATGTACACACACACACATATATATATATATATATATATATATATATATATATATATATATATACACACACACACACACACACAAGGTAACCAAAAAGTTCTGTCCGTTTTTGATTAGTCATTGAATGAAGTTGAAATATATGTGAAATGTGTGTAGCAATTGTTTTCAAATTCAGGCAGCCGGAAGTAGGAACATCAGACGTTATAAGAAACACACGCACTGTGCCTGACCATCAGTTATAAGCCGGACATCTGTGACAAGGATGGAAGTGTCTAGAGATCTCGTTCGGGGCTGTTTGCTTTATGACTTCAAAGTGGGCTTATCAGCAGCTGCATCATGTCGTTGCATATGTCAAGCGTTTGGGGATAGTGCTGTGGATGAATGTACTGCAAGGCGTTGGTTTCGAAAATTCAAGCCGGGAGATTTGTCTCTACATGATGAGCCTCACAGTGGACGACCACAGGTCTTGAATGAAAGAGTCCTGAAGGCGGCCATTGAAGAGGACAGTAGTCTAACTTGTGGTGAACTTGCCAGACTTTCCGATGAAACAGTTAGACTTCACCTGCACCGCTTAGGTAAGACGTACAAACTGAGCAAGTGGGTTCCGCAAACGCTGTTGGAGGTCCACAAGGGACAACAAGTGGCAGCCTGCGTATCGCTGCTTTCTCGCCACCATACTGCCTCCTTATTCAATCGAGTGCTTACCAGTGATGAAAAGTGGGTTCTGTACAAAACTCCCAAGTGTTCCAGACATTGGTTGTCTCCTCAGGATGATGTCCCTCACACCGCAAGACCGCCTATGCACCCATGCAAGGTTATGCTTTGTGTCTGGTGGACAGGTCGTCAAGTGGTTCATTATGAACTGCTACCAATGGGCCAAACGGTCACTGGAGACTTATACTCGCAGCAATTGAAACGTGTGCAACAGGCATTGCGCCAGAAGGAGCCAGCACTGGTGAATCGCAAAGGTGTGCTTTTCCTCCATGACAATGCCAGGCCGCATGTAGCGTGAGTGGTCAGAGATACCATACAGCAACTTGGGTGGGAGACTTTGTGCCATCCACCTTATTCACCTGACCTTGCGACATCCGATTACCACCTCATCCACTCCCTGGATAATCATCTACGTGGGAAATCCTTCACCAATGAAGCAGACTTGCACAAAGCCCTCACAGACTTCTTTGCAAGCTTAGCAAAATGAGTCGTATTAGTTCTCAAAGTGACCACTTGGTGGTGGTGACAGGTCTTTCAATTGTAATCAAAGACAGAAAGTATGATACATTAGTGTGTGCATGAGAAAGTAACTGAGAAATCTATTATATTTGTTATTTTGATTAATATATCTATATTAAGTATATATTTATTTATGCCATAGCTACATGTTTATAGTATTTACATTATGATCATAACTACTGGTAGTCAGTAAAGTGTTTTTATAACTCAAAAATAATCCCTTCCCATATATGGAAAATCAGCTTTAATAAACCACCCCTCATCCCCTATTAATTCATTGATGTAAGGTATGTCTGTACAGAAAAAAAACTCATCTATGTCCCCCACCATTAATTGACTTTGGATGCAATGGAAAAATCTGCAGGCAAAATTTTTTAAAATCTGCAGTAAAGAAAAAAAAAAAAAAAAATTCCAAATCGTCAGCGGTGTATTTCAAAATTTGCAGGCTTAGCAGAAAGAGTTGTATTAGTTCTCAAAGTGACAGTGAAAATGAGACTTTCAATTGTAAACAATGAACAGGTGTACAGTATATAAAGTATGATACATTAGTGTGTGTACATGAGAAGGTAGCTGTGAGCTATATGTTGCTTTTTGTTATTTTGATTAATATATTAATTGTTCAGCACTCATCATGGTAAAAATACCTCAAAATGTAAAAGAGAACTGTAAAAAGCTAAGTATTAGTTACAAATTAAAACTTCTTAATTTAGAGGCTGGAGTTTCGGTTGCGAAAGCGTGTGAGGAGTATGGTGTATATATTCAGTACAGTATATGTTTATGCCATATATATATATATATATATATATATATATATATATATATATATATGTTTATAGTATTTACATTATAATCATAACTACTCGTAGTCACTATAGTGGTTTTATAACTCAAAAATAACCCCTTCCCATCTGCAATCATATTTAATGGACCACCCACTTTCCCTATTAGTCCATTGATGAGAAATTTGTTTCTACCTATGTTTTATAGATCATACAAAAGCATTTGATAAAGTATGTTACAAAGAACTATTGGAACTGATAGGTAACCTTGGTATATTTAGGAAGAATATTAAAATATTCCAGAACTGGGGAGTGAACCACTTGTACATGGATAGTGATGTAATGAATATGTATACACCTGTGTTCCCCTTCACAGGAATATGATTGACCATAAATACAGGCTGATGTAGAGGTACAGATGATGCCCATTGGACTACGCCATTGGCTATCCTATTGGTTTACGCCTATTGCTTACATCTATTGACTGTGACTACGATGAGTACCAGTTCCATTATTGTTACCTGCTAGATTGTTCTACTCAGTTACAGTAGCCTAAACCACTTAGCTACTTTGATCAAATATATCCCTTTCTGGGACATATCAGATAGAAAATGAGTTCAGTAAATATACAAAAATAGAAAGTGATGTAAGACAAGGATGTGTCTTCTCACTGGATATATTCTACCTCTACATTGAAGTGATTCTGGGAGAATTAGAAGTCTTATCAGGATTTATTATTGATAGCCACAGTGTTAACGACATGCACAGGTGATAGAATGTTGATAGCAGACATAGAAATGAAAGTACAGGAACTTATACAGAAGGTAAAGAAATGCTGGACAATGAAGATGAAGAGGCAGCAGAAATGTGGTTCTACAGAAGGATGCTGAGAATACCATAGTTTTAGAGAAAATGGAAACAAAAAGAACACTTATACTTAGTATCAGAGATAGTTACAATATATAGAGCACCTAATGAGGAAAGAGGGCTTGGAAAATTTTATACTCACAGGACAGATTGAAGGCAAAAAGAGAGAAAAAGCAACATTTAAGCTACCTGTCATGTGAGATCAACTGATAGAATTCAAGTTTCACTCAATTAATTGTTAAGGACAATTGCTAAATAAAAAAGTCTGTCACAAACTTTCAAAAGCATTATTTATGCCAAATGATGGATGCTGGAATTGAACCTGTTACTATTTATAAGAAATGTGAAGTCATGTGACTTATAAATTTGCATATTATGATATTCCTCCTAGAAACTTTTTTATGGTTATAACTTAAAAAAATACAATTTATATACTAAAGGATATAATTTGTTTAATTTACTAAATAATGCAACTTCTTTATTTCAATCCCACCCTTATCATATAAGTATTTGATATATGATTTAACCGCTGACCTTGTGCTGTACTAGGTATAGACATTGAACTAGCAATATATAGATTATGAATCTGATTATATTAAATTTAGGATGTTCAAAAATGTAAAAGGTGAGCATTAATGTATACACAAGAATATTTTCAATAGTCAAATGGTAGAAATTGTTTTTTTTTTATTGATTTATTAGTTTTTTTATGGCTTATCAACCCTTTGCAGGTTTATTAAAGCCAGAAAATATTTTAAGATTCTAAGAATTTTGGGGGGAGATGATAATGGTTTAGTGATACAAATCCTACTACTTAACCCATAGCTGGGAGGGGGGGGTGGAAGAAGAAGTGGATTTATACCTTTCTCAAGGGTATTTGTGAATATCACAAATCCAACTGGAATTTAAATTTTGCTTTCCAATTAACAATTCTGAGCCATTTGACCATTACACCACACATACATCCAAACTTACAGCACCTGGTATTCCCAAGTAGTTACCCATTTAGGTACTGACCAGGGTAGACGTTACTTAACTTTGGTAGCAGAGGAAATTGTTTAAAAAATAATAAATGTAGCAATTCAAATAAATATTACACAAGGATTTTGTTATACATGGTATATACTTGGGTATAGTGTGAGTTTTTATGATTTTTTTTTTCTTTACACAAAAAATAGGGGGTCAGACTATACACATGTAATGTTAAAAACCATGCATTTTTGGTCACTGGTCGCACTATACACAGGTATTTTTTTTTCCTGCAGAGATTAAAATTCAAACTAAAAAATTCAGGTGTCACACTATACATGAAGTTGGTTTACTCACAAATATATACAAAATAATTGTGCAGCTAAGAAAATTCTTCGAAAAGTAATAAGTGTACTAAACTAAATAAACACTGTGCATATGGGGGGAGAGGAGGAGATGGTTGATGGAAATAATTTTGTCCAGCATTTGTATTTGGTACACAAAAGTGTTCTATATATATATATATATATATATATATATATAGAGAGAGAGAGAGAGAAAAAAAAAAATCAAAACAGTCACATGCTCTGTCCATAGCAATTTCTTGTACTAAATACAGATGCTATCTAGAATAGTCATAGCAGTGAGATTTTGCAAAATAAAATAAGTGTGCCAATTCAAGTAAACATTCCACTGGGAATTTTAATGTAGCTATAATAAACTTGGAACAATATTATCCCCTGGAGAAAATTATTGTTAAAATAATTAATGTATTGTACCAAATAAACAACGTACTAAGATATAAAATTGAAGGAAATAATTTTTATTGGCTTTTCTAATTGGCACACAAAAAGCATTTTAACTAAAGCTTGATTTTGGAGGAGCAATTGCTCAGATATTAAACATTAATATTAGTCCAGAAATAAGAGAAATTCTACCAAAGTTTTGAGACAGTACAATATTTTTCTGTCAAATATAATTATGAACAATTATTATCTGTTCCAAAATAATTTTTACATCTGCTGTAGAGTAATTGGTTATGGCTAAATGTAATTGACAGAAATGCCCAACAAACACAATTGACAAAGTTTCCAGTAAACAATAACAAAGGACAGGACAAAATTTAATACAAAGTAAACATACATACATATATATATATATATATATATATATATATATATATATATATATATAGGATAAGAATGTGAGAATGGTAAAGAAAAAAATTATTTTTCTTGTCTGTCATTAAAAAAAAAAACAAAAAAAAAACACGTTGCTGGAGATTTTATATATATATTATAAATTAACTGATTGAAAATGTTTTTTTTCGCTACACAGTAATAATCATGTTTCTTACTGTTTTTTTCTTTTCATTTATATATAAACACACATAGAAATTAGAAGGATTTGAGATAATTATAATTAAGTAATTCTTTGAGTCTAGAAGAAACCTCAACAGAATGCAGAAAGCACCGGATGGCTGTTTCATCCAATATTTGGGACTCCTCAGCAGTGCACATCCACTACCAGGAATTGAAACCCGGACAGTTATGTTATCAGGCAAATGTCATACCAACTGTTCCAATGGGCCTCAGTGACAAGAGGTAGCGAATCAGACTCGATATAGTGCCGCTCGATCACATATTCTGTGGTGGAACTCATCCGAGTTTCTTTTACCCATAGGACTATACCCCCACGAGCCACGACTTCTATCTCCAGGCCGCTCCATCCAGAGCATTAGAAGCTGGTTCAAGCAAGGATATACAAGTGATAGAAATTAGGAGGATTTGAAATAATTATAATTAAGTAATTCATCGAGTCTATAATTTTTAGGCAGCATATTTTTTATTCAAGCATATTTGGTTAAATAATTTAGACATATTACTATTTATTTTAGTTTTAATCTTTTCAAGTCCACAAATTAATTTCTTGGTTGCTGTAGAAAACTGATTAAAGAAAAATTCCATAATTTTCTTTCAAATAATTTTTATTTTCCCCAAGTATTTCTAATCTCATCAGAGACCATCTTCAGAGGTTGCATATCTATGGATGTGTTAACACCATAAATTTAACAACTGATTGCAGTAATTCAAGACAAGAGAACAAAAAGCATACATCTGTACAATTTGTCTATAAATTTGGAGAGGAGGATATTTTTTTTTAGTTATTCCAATCCCAAGAGTGGAATCCATATTTGCATATACATTTCATACACAATATAATAGCTATTATGGGACAGATCTAGTACAATAAGTTATGACTATATGCTCATCTTACCTAGTGGTGTCAAGATATTTAAGCGATCTTCATCTGGCCTGGTATCATAATGTCCATGGCGAATTAAAAACAAATGACGGACAGCTGATGGGGAATGACGCTTTAACTCTTCTTCATATAATCGCATATCTGTTTTAGATCCAGGTGGTTCCACAAGAGAAGCTGGATCCCTTCTGCAAGATAAATGGTAAAGGAAGAAATAATTTCAGTTTTTAAACATTTTTAGTTTAACATGGAATACAGAATATTATTTGAATTTTGATTTACAGACACAATAAATAAAAACTATATACACTATTACTACAAATGTTATTTTAGGGATACCTGTATTTGTATAGATGCCCTGTATTGATTTTTTTTTTTGTTTAAAGTATGTTGGATATGACAGTGGTTTCTACTATAAAGGGGGGGTGCAGATTCAAACCCTGCTGGAGAGTATATTTTCTTTAAGTTTTCTCAAGTGTGAAGGTTGGTAGATGTAATACACACTGTTTGAAAAAAAAAAAAAAAAAAAAATTAAATGGCAGTCTATTCAAACAAAAGTGCCCACTAAAAATAATGTTTAAAGTAATGAAAATGTCCATTTAGAAATAAATCCATTAAGTGATACTCAAAACTAATTACAATTACCACAACAATAACAATTACAGCAACTCTAACATTCAGCAACCATCAAATTTAATTGTAGAAACAAAGAAAATTGCCTGCTTAACAACAAATGTTTAACCAATAACATAATATGCAAAGCGACCATAAGTAATAACATTAACACAGATGAAAAAAAAATTTTATACATGCTACAGAAAAAAAGACCATAAAAGAATACTGCAGCCACAAAATGTCCTTTGAGAAAAAATACACAAACAAAACACTATCAAAATACATATAAGCCCAAAAAGAAAGCAATATCCCCACTAAAATCAAATGGGAAATTATAAAAAGGGTAGTTCCATAAAGTATTAACAGTAAAAAATGTAAACTATGCTTAGAGGAAAAATTATTAATAATTACTTTTAGAAATGAAAAACTTTTAAACTTAAATAATGGGTAAATACAGGTATATAAATAAATACTTACTTTGCCATCTAAGCACAAATTAAAAAAATAAAATAAATATATAGAATAAACATGAAATAAACAAAATGATATAAAGACATAATAGAAAGAAAATAAACAAAAATAAACAAAAAATAAATGAATAAATATAATAAATGAATAAATATAATAAATATACACACATATATATATGAATAAAAATGACAATAGGAAAACTGGTAATTGCAATTACCAGTTTTCCTATTGTCATTTTTATTCATAAATATTGTCTTCTCTACCGATTAAATCAGAGAAATTTTCACACATATGTGTATGCATGTATACATATATGAATATATACAAGTACACACAAACCTGACCTTCCATAATTAAAACCTTAATACTTAAGATATCAAGGCAAAAAACAAAAACTACTTACTAAACAAAAATGTAACAATAGATAAAAGATAACAAACAAATATTTACTACCTAAACATTACACACACACACACACACACACCCATGTATAAATATAACCATCCATAATTAATACACTAACATATGAACTAACACCAAGCCAAATTAAAAAAAGAACACTTCACCATTTAAACATTAATTAATATTAATACATATATATATTCTTTGCCCAGAAGTCTATTATAAGTGAAATATGTATGTGCAGAAATCAGGCAGAGAGAGAGAGAGAGACCAATTGCCCAGAATCATTAAAGTGAGTGCCTCACAAAGACAGTGGGTCACACCCAAGTCTTTCATCTGTCATAGAAGCCAATTACTGTAAAGATGTTAGTATTTACACATCTCTATGAACAGATGCCAAACCACTGACCCACCATCAACTTTTTAATGAGCCATGTGGCGTCAGTAAAATAACATCTTGAAATATGGCTTGACCAATAAAATGTAGCAATTTTTCAAGTCTTGTTTAACCTTGTGCATTTCTAAACACATCTAGCTGATACTCAGCCATTTTTATAACATTTTGTACAGTTGTGTAGTCTCATCTATTTTTAGTGTCTGCTCAGATAATTTAAAATTTTTGACTATTCTGAAGTCATTTTGTAAGAATAGCCCATAAGAATGGCCACAAAGTTTTCACAAAGAACGGAATGAAAAATATGATGTTATTGAGCAAAATAAAAAAAGCTTTTTGCTGTCTATGCAAAGAGTCAGTTGTTGTATGCACAATTTTCATTTTTTTTTCTTTTACATACATGTGGAAGCTTATCTACCACCAACCAGGGGAGGTAACAGTCTTGGTGGCTAAGGCAGTACGCACCACCCATAATTTTGCCACTGGACAGGGTATTGTTTTGCATCTGCAGGTCATGATTTTTCAACTGCATATAATATTAAGCACCATTTTGAAAGCAATCACCAGAATTTATGCTCAATGGCAGTTGAAGAAATTTGGAGAGAAGTAAAGCAACAGGAACAACAATGTAATAATTTTAAAAATACAGACAAGCTTCTCATCTATGTACCCCCCCCCCATCAATGAACTTCGGATACAATGGACAGAATCTGCAGGAAAAAGACTCCCAAATCATCAGCAACATTTTTCAAAATTTGCGGGCTTAGCAGAATGAGTCAGTTCTCAAAGTGACCACTTGGTGGCAGGCTTTTCAATTATAAACAAAAATGGGTGTACAGTATATAAAGTATGATACATTTGTGCATGTCTGTGAAATCTATTATTTTTGTTATTTTGATTAATATATCTATATAAAGTATATATTTATTTATGTCATATATACATGTTTATAGTATTTACATTATGATCATAACTACCGGTAGTTACTATAGTGGTTTTATAAAAAAAAAAAAAAAAAAAAAAAAATTCCATTCCCATTTAAGGACAATCAGATTTAATGGACCACACCTATTAGCCCATTGATAAGAGGTTTGTCTGTATGTTTAAGCCAAAAAAGAAGAACAATATTTCTGCAGACAGTTTTCAGTTATCCTCCACTATTGCTAAGCATGGAAAGTCACTCTTTGATGGAAGAGGCATTTATGAACTGCTCAGATTTTTTGCTTGAAGACATTCAGAATAAAGATGAGATTCAAAAAAGAATTAATGAGATGCCAGTCACTAGAAATACAGTCAAAGAGAGAATAATTGTTATGTAACTGATCAACTTTTACTAGGTTTAAAAAATGCAGCTATGTTTTCAATTTGTTTGGATGAAAGTGGTTCATTTAGCAGTTACAAGATTTCCTTCTAGAAATATAATCAAAGAACTTATCAAATTGATGATGCTTTCAAAGAAAACAAGTAAGATATGGAGGAATGGAAGAAGGAATTTATTGAACTTGTCATTAAGTTTGAAAATATTGTATCTGTGACAACAGATGGAGTTCTAAGCATGATTAAGAAATAAAATGCTGGATTTGGGCAATTACTGAAACAAGAAGCAAACCACAATTTAGCTAAATTTTGTTGCATTATGCATCAACAATCTATGTAAAAACTAGTTAGAAATTACTAGAAAATATGTTTTTTGTAAAAAAAGAAAATTGTAAATTTTATAGCTGCTCATGCACTTAACACACATCAATTTATTAAGTTATTAAATAAAGTTAACTTTCAATTTTTTAAGTTACTCATGTACAACGATGTACAGTAAAAAATAAAAATGATTATTCAAAACTGACATTAAATGGTTGAATGACAAATCTTTTTGAAGATTTCACACTTCATTATAAAAACTTGCAAGGTAATGGGAATGTTGCTGTCAATGTTTGGGCATATTAAAGACTTTGAAAGAAAACTAGAAATATATTCAAGATATCTGAAAGAAAACAAGTTGAAATTCATCCAATTCCTCCATAATCTCCTGATCTTAAGCTATCCATGTTTTATTGGCTTGAACTAAATTAACTTGGAACTGGAATTAGTGGACTTACAAGAAAGTGCAGTGTGGAAGGCAAAAATTATCAACTATAACCTGAAGTTACAAGAAAAGGAATTAAAATCATGAGCCTATATAACAAAAGAAAATGACCTCTTAGAAAGCAGAGCTGAGAACACCATCCTTGCAGAATGCAGAATAACTCTTGCATCAATAAAAATGCTGGCCTTAGGAATGCTGACCATTTTTTGGTTCTTCCTACTCATGTGAAACATTTTCATTCATCCATGAACTATATAAAATCAACCACCAGGAATTGCCTTGCTATAGAAACAAGTGCTGCATGCATCAAGTTGAAGACAACAAAGTATGAAATTTTGAATTAAAACATTAGCAACAAAGATGCAGAAACAAGTTTCTCATGAAAAAATATAGGTAAGTATATGAGTGACCCATTTATGTTTATGAAAAATTTAAAACTACCAAAAATGACCTGGCAACCATAAAGGTTTGTGATCTCTATCTTAGGAGATACTTCTCTCAAGTGCCTGAAGTTCAGCAAGAAAGAAATAGAAACAAATTAGCTGTTGTACGATGTTTTACATTTCATCTAGAATTAAATTGTTGATAACTTTTCAAGTGTCATTTCTGTTGTGGCTGTGTTACACCCTCTTTCTGCTGGACGATCCAACATAGAAGAAGTGGTAAGATTGGATTTTTGCCCAGACCAACTACAATCTAGGGCTCATGAATTCCTAACAAGTAGACACAACAAAACTAGATGACATATTTCAATGAAGGAAAGCCACTTGTACTGAAGTATAGTGTGTCGCCTACCCCCACTGGTATGGTATTCAACTCACTGATATGGTGTCAACACCAAGAAAGTTTCTTTTAATAACCAGCTTCACCAGGATGAGGTTATATAGATAGCATTTATTAAATATGTCAAATTTTTTATTTACACTATTAATTACATATATAATGAGAAAAGAATCTGGTAGTATCTGTCTATATTCCTGAGATGAGGTATTATGTACACTATTTGGACTATTGTCCTCATCTTTGTTGCCATATTTATCACAACATTTCGGCCATTTTATGCTCCGGCCTTCTTCAGGTAGTTGGGATGTCGAACTGAACCCTTTATTTTGCTCAATGAGATAGACTGTTCTAGTTCCACGTGCCATGTCTAATGGATGTCAATTATCTCTTGTTAATTCATCTCTCCAAGTTCTCCACTACTTTAACCAGGTATTGAACTCATAACTCTTTGGGTCCTGTCACTGGATCTAACCAATGGCTTTATCCACTGTGCCATGTGTCCTTAAGAAGGTCGGAGTGTACAACAGCTGAAAAACTTTGTGATAAATATAGCAACAAAGATGAGGACAATAGTCCAAATAATGTAAATCTGGTAGTGTTAATAAAAATACAACACTTTTTTGTTTAAAGTACCAACTTTGTTTAAAGTACTCAACAAAGCCTTTAATTTTCTTATTACCACATGTTTTTGTTATATTTTTGCACAAACTAAATATTTATTATAGTATGGTTTGATTTGATTTGTTTGTTTGTCTGGACAACATATCAACTCCTTCATGGGTCATCTAATGCTGAATTTTAATTTTCTTGTGAGCTTTGAAGTAATAAAAATATGATGTTATTCTGCTTTCATGGTTGAATACATAGTAGATGATACTCAGCTTTTGTACATATACATGTTTTTGTGGATATGATTACTAGAGGCGGTGATATGTGTGTTTTATGCTATTGTTTTCTTGAAGTTATATTTTGGAATATAGTTTGATTTATTTAAGAAATTGTAGGATATTATACGGATTAATGCCATAAAAGTGTTCTTTCATGTTGGTTGGTTTTGTTTAGTGGCATATCAACCTCAATGGATTATTTAATGCCAAAATCTAAATATTTTGAACACAATTTTATGGCTTCAACTAAAGATAAAACATTATTGGTAATTTTGCTATAAAATGTATTGGTAATAATTTTACTATATAAAAATGTATTGCTGGTATTTTTATACTTACGTAGTACTTTGTTTTTGTTTGAGGGGGGGGTCACTATTTGTTCATAGCTGGGGCACTAACATGTAAAACCAGCCAGAAATTCAATTTTACTGTAGGGCAAAAACAGTTCAAAAGTATGCCATCCTGAACTTGCCATAAAAAAGTATCTATTGGAGGAACATGCCTGAAACATTACTAAATTTTGGTTGAGGGATTCACTAAAACAGTTCTTTTGTCTTTAATATGAATACATTAATAGAATTGATAAAATCCAAAGAAGAATGTGCAATATTATTGGTCCTGACCTGGCATCTTGGCTTCAACCAATGTCAATATCCTTGATCTACAGCAAGCCCACCTGCAAGGGCACATTCACAAATCAAAATTGTGCTTTCAAACTAATTTTCAAGGGGCAAAGATATTATCTAACTAAATGAGTTTTGGGTTGAATATTAAACCAGCCAAAATGAAAGCTATTGTGGATGCTGTACTGTCAGAGAACAAGTCTGTCTGAAAGGGAACATCTACATATATTGATGATATACACAATGATGAAAGCGTAATCTCTGCAGACCACATGAAACAAAACTTGATTAACTTTGGGCTAACTTGTAAATACGTAGTTATGGAATGGTGCTTGTGTTTGCAAATCAAAAGGAAGAAAAACTTCTTTAATTGGAAGTGTGAAAGTATATTTTTGAGGTCATAGTGCAATGCAACGTCTTTGCATGGTGGACAAAGCTTGTTGGAAGCTTTTCTGTGTGTGGCTGGCTCTGTGTAACTGCATTGTTTGCCAAGCACAGAACAGTTTCAGTAATGCTTGGTTTGGATGACAAAGTGAATGATGCTCCTCTTAAGAACATGACTGGAGATATTGCAGCCAGAATACTTTAGAATGTTCCTGCAAATGGCAAGTGCTACATAAACAGATAATCCTATGTTGGTTGATGCAAGTTCTTTTACTACAGCAGTTTTGTTGGTTTGGTTTATTTTACGGTATATCAACCTCAATGGGTTATTTAATGCTGACATTTTTAGGATAGATTCGTATGAATAGAATATGTATTCTTTGGTTCAGATTGGTTTGGTTTACAGCATATCAACCTCAATGGGTTATTTAATCCCGACAACATTTTTTATTGCTGGTAATATTTTGTTTTGTCAAAAATCTATTTTTGGTAATATTTTTCTTTCAAAATTGTATTGCTGGTAATAATTTTTTTTCAAAAAAGTATTGCTGGTAATTTTTTTTTTTCAAAAAAAGTATTGTTGGTAATTTTTTTTTTTTTTCAAAAAAAAGTATTGTTAGTAATTTTTTTTTTTTCAAAAAGTATTGCTGGTAATTATTTTTTTTTTTTCAAAAAAAGTATTGCTGGTAATTATTTTTTTTTTTTTTTTCAAAAAGTATTGGTAATTATTTTTTTTTTTTTTCAAAAAAGTATTGCTGGTAATTTATTTTTTTTTTTTTTTTTCAAAAAAAGTATTATTGGTAATTATTATTTTTTTTTTTTTCAAAAAAGTATTGCTGGTAATTATTTTTTTTTTTTTTTCAAAAAAAGTATTGCTGGTAATTATTTTTTTTTTTTTTCAAAAAAGTATTGCTGGTAATTATTTATTTTTTTTTTTTTTTCAAAAAAAGTATTGCTGGTAATAATTTTTTTTTTTTCAAAAAAGTATTGTTGGTAATAATTTTTTTCAAAAAAGTATTGCCGGTAATAATTTTTTTCAAAAAAGTATTGCTGGTAATAGTTAACTATTTGCCCATAGCTGGGACACTAACAGGTGGTACCACCCTGGGTCAGGGTGGACCTGGGAACACTAGCAATTGAGGTGGTTCCACGCTCCTCAAAAGCTCCTGATCAAAGGCCTTGCTGCTGGATGTAGTGTATCGACTTACCCAGGACGTGGATGTAGTTTATCGTCTTACCCAGGACGAGTAGTTTGGTTGGAGATCAGTAGATGCATTATTGATGATGCGTATTGGCTGGAGTCAATAAATGATGAGCAAAATAATGCTATCCTGAAGGGTGTCCATTTGACACCACAATGGAGTGCAATGGAGTTACACCTCTTCTCTGAACCTTTATGTATGCATTGGTTAGTTCCAATACACTAACCAGAAAAGCCAAATGCATATAAGGGTAGCAAATGAGATACTGATCTGAAGACAGCTCAGTACTCTTGAAAAATTGGTCCAAGAAAACAAATTATCTTTAACTGTGAACGTTAGTGATATCAAATCAGAATTGGGTAGACATGCTAAAGGGTGCTGCAATGATAGTATGATGCAATGAACAAAGAGGTTGAACTAGCACAATCTGTGTGCTCTGAAATCTCGATCAGATAAAAGTCATACATTGCCAGAGTGGTCAACGTGGTATCAAACAGATGATGTATTTTATTAGAGGAAACCATCCAATGGCATCAAAAGTAGCCACCAGGACAGTGGTCAAGGAGTTTAAAGAATGCTAGTTGATTGATCCAGCTCCAGCTTGTTGACCATAAGGCAACTTAAGTGTGAATGAAGACCCATTTAGGAAGAGATATTACATTGGGCAACACTATCTTATGTAGAGGAGGCATGGTGGAGTAATAGATTGAGGAATTGGAGAGCCAAGTTCAAATTCCAGTCAAACCCATTACATTCACTTACGTGCTAATACCCTTGGGAAAGGTATGAATCCTCTTCTCCCCACAGCTATGGGTAAATAGGACGACAGACCGTGTTCAATAGCCTTGGATGGCAACTGGTCTATTGCAGAAAGAAATGCCAACCTACTGTGGAAAAAATCTGCCTTGTCAGTCATGTATTGAAAGATACATGATTGCATATGCGTGTATCACGCATGGCACATAATTGACTGACCTTATGAAATTTGAGATGTAGTAGATTAGAGAGCTCTGTATCATAGATTCATGGAGGTGGGGAACACAAGACTCTTGTGCCAGTTCTACATATGCTTATACATTCTGTACATACATGCAAAGACACACACAGACAGTATGTGACATACAAACAGAATAAGCTCTTTTATAATATTGATAGGGTACAGTGTATGTTTTGTTTTTCCTTTTTAGTATTGTATTTATTGCAGTCTAATGCAGATTTTTTTTATTTAATACTGTCTTTTATAGCAGTTCTTGTTTTCTTTGTTTTAAAAGAATTAATCATCACCAAAAAAACACAAAAAGAAATTCCTAATGGTTTTTAATAAGACTTATATTTTGAAACTGTTTTTCTTCTTGTTTTTTAAATGTTAAGATCAAAAGAATGTGTCTGGTTAGAAAATTAAAACCAAAATTTTACATACAAAAAAAAAAAAAAAAAAAAAAAAAAACATTCATTAGTCAAGTCCATAGTCTCCATTGTTTTTAACAACTGTCTCCCATTGTTCTACAAGCTTATTGATGACATCTTCATAGAAACTTTGTATTTTTTGCTGGAAGAAGGTTGTGAGGTAGTTTTTCAACTGACTGTAGAAAGCCAAAGTTTTTTGTCATTTAAATTCTACTGTAGAGACTGGAACAAATGAAAATTTAAAGGAGCCGATTCTGGGGAATACAGTGGATGCTGTGGAGGTCCCATTTCAACTCTTTAAGCTTCTGCAAGGTCTGTCTTAAAACATGCAGTCTTGTGTTGTCATGGTGGAAGATTACACCTTTTTGACTTGCCAAAATCATCCATTTTACTTGATTGAACTCCAGTCTCTTCAGGTGGCAAAAGGCAGTCGATATTGATTTTCAAATACATAACTAACTGATCTTATGTCAATCAGCTATTTTCCTAGAAACATCATCCAATAGTTGGAGACCATTTTATAAGAATGAAACCCAACAGAAATCATAACAGACAATGATAATGTATTTTGCAAAAAGTTGTTTAAAGATTTCTTGGTTGGAGGGAGGAGAATCAACTTAATTTCTGATGTATTCATGTAGACATGACCATTAAGATGGCTAATGAGCTTTATTTAACCATTTGTTTTTTTTTTTTTTATCAGAGTTTACCATCTCCTAGATGAAATGTCTTCATCACAGCTGAGGGTGTTCATCCCACCTACATATAAAAACAGACGTTACATCTTGTGTGAATTGCAGTACATAAAGTTTTAACTTATACACAGTTCTATTTTCACTTAAGTAATGAAACATCCAAGCTGAAATGTAATAAGAATATTATTAAACTGTTCATAGAGAAAACAGTTTTTTTAAATTCAAAGAAAATTCATACTTTGTGTGTATACAAATTAATAATAACAGTGATATTAAAGCAAATATTAAATCACAATTATATTTGTTAACCGACAAATCATTTGGTTCCAGATAATCTTGACGTCTAAGGAATTGTTTAAAACTTCATATTAAAGTCTGATCACAAAGTGGAAAAACTTGGAACAAATAAAATAACAAAATATACTTTACTGTACTGATGCATCTTATGGAGAAATTTGTCTTCATGCAATTTTCAAATAATCAAAATCATTTCTTGATATTCTTTGTTGCTACTACTGACTGAAAATACAAATGTACAATTACATGCCCATTATACAATAGATAAGGTCAGAAATTACATTAATCTTGGTACTGTGTAACCCAGTAGAATCAGTTACTTAAAGAGATGGGCATCAAGTAATTCCAATTATCCTGAGAAATGCCATGGATTGATAATACCATAATATGGCACTCTCATAATCTGTTACGAGTTTAAATGGGCTACAACAAAAATATGATTTAGTTTCATCATGATGTCTATAAAAAAAAACAAATGTGTGATAAATAAAAGGTAATTTTCTAACATAATCAAGCAAATATTAGCTGGTTTTGATTAATCTCTAAAATTAAAATACAAACTGGAAAGTAAGATATCAATTGTAGTAAGACAGAGCAAGATAAGTGAAAAATTAAAACAAGTTAAATAGCAGGGTAGACAAGGTTCTCTAGCCTTGGATGTCAGTCAGTATAGAAAGACTACTCTAAATTCGAAACTATAGAGAAGGCAATAAGAAACCACTTCTGTGTGATTGCAGGGTTCTGGCTTTAAGACTACTCTGAATTGAAAACTATAGAGAAGGCAAGAAACCACTACTATATCAAGTGATAGTAGCATTCTGGCTTCAAGAGTACTCTGAATTCAAAAATCTAGAGAAGGCAATAAGAAACCACTCCTGTATCAAGTCAAGTGATTATAGTCTTCTGACTTTAAGACAAGGAAGAACAAAAATATGGTGAATGAGACCAAGAAGTGGTTCATTTTTATTGGTTAGGAAGAAATTCCAGCAGGCATCTGTATTTGTCTATAAATTTAGGTTGGGGATATTTTTGTATTCATTCCTAGCCAGATGGAATATCCATTTTTTAAGCCTTGTTTTTATCTTCAATGGGCCTGCTTTATATATTTTAAGCCTTGTTTTTTTTTTTTTTTTTATCTTCAATGGGCCTGCCTTATATATTTACCCCATCTCTCACCACTGGTGAGTGAACTCCTTGACTCTGCTCATCACTAGAGTATATTGTCCGTTCTTATTTTTGTGGATTGAATGGGTCATAAAACATACTAGTTTTTATTTTCATTTGTTTTGTTTTTAGTTTGATCATTGGGTTTGCTTCTTGTCATCTTCATTTTTATAATAAAATTGTAAAATAAGAAAAAAAATATTTGTATATATTAATAAATTTTTAACATCATGAGTGTTTTAATAGGACCCCTGTGAATATGTGATATTGTAGTACATGTTGGATTAGATGGAGAAGGATGAGTTGTTAAAGTGAATCTATCACAAGTCAGATTAGCTAGATATAGGATACAGTGTTGACCAGTCCCTCTTTTCTTTCAGCCTTGTGCCACAATCACATGTAAATAAACATTCCTAGCAGGATTGACACAAACAAAACATAATACCAATTTTTTGATTACTGCACTATTAGTGATTTGTATTTCTACTTTATTTTTATTTTTTTTGTTTACTCGCCTTTTAATTTACATTAAAAAATTAGTTAAGACCTGACATCACAGGTTACAGTGCATAAATAAAAGTTATTTTCATTATGTTTTAAGCGAAAGAAACATTATGCTTACCAAATCAAGTTATTAAATTTGCTAAGGTTTTTAAACACATCTCTAGAATAAATATTGAAATTTTAATAGTTTTTAAATTTACTCACATCTTTCATCTACATTGCCAGTTTGAGGAGTTGAGTGAATGTGCTAGTGTTTTAAATGCTTATAAACTTTACCTACAATTCTCTGCATACAATGTGGGAAAGCATGTGTCATACCCTATCCGGGTCAGCCACCAACCAGGGGAGGTAACACAGTTTACATGTGGAAGTTAATTTTTCTTTTAATACAGTTTAGATTAAGATTATTATTTTTCAAACAAAACCAAAATTTAATATCAAATTATTTTCATTTTTTTTTTTTTTTTTTTTTTTAGGAAGTCTGTGGTGGTACCTAATATCAAGTTTAAACACAAATTAATTTTTATAATGCTCTTGTCGACTACTGGAAGTTCTGTAATAGTGTTTTAAGTAAGACAAGAGTAAGTTTTCCAACCCAGCTTTCTTCACTCGGTTTGTGGTGTTATCATCTGATAGTAAAGCAGGATTTTTTTCTCATAAATTTTGCTCTTCAAATTCTACTCTTGACTCGTCTGGAGTATCTTTGCCTGACTTTCCACTTTGAACTGAGTTTCTACCGTGTGATATGCATATAACGTCATCCATGATTTCTGTTATCATTTCTAACCTGGATCCCCACAAAGCATGTGGGCTATCTCCTTAAAAAATGTGTTCCTGAACTGGTTCCTATTCTCTTTAAACTCTACAAGAAATGCCTTGCTACTTCTTGCTTGTTGGAAATCTTTTGTAGTTCCAGACTTTAAGAGCTTAGGTAAATTGTCTGATCCTTCTATCTATCTGCCTATTCTACCTCTTTTCAACAAAGCACTCAGTCATATGCCATATGTGATACATACTTAGGCAATCATGTATTTTTTGATACATGACTGATGAGGCAGATTTTTTCTCAAAGTAGGTTGCCATTTCTTTCTGCAGTAGACCAGTTGCCATTCAAGGCTAAAGAACCTGGTCTGTCCTGCTATTTACCTATAGATGGGGGGGGGAGAAGAAGAGGATTCATACCTTTCCCAAGGGTATTAGCACGTAAGTGAATGCAATGGACTCAACTGTAATTTAAACTCGACTCTCCGATTACTCAATCGGAGCCGTTATCCATTATTCCACCATAGGCTCTAATTAACTCGGAAATGGTTAATCATCTCATTTTGTAGGTTCTTTCAGATAAGCAATATGACTTGTTCTAAACTCAAAAATAAATCACTTGTTGCTCCTTGCTTTTCAACATGTTAGAAGTTCTCTTCTATAGTTCCAGTCTAAGAACTTAGCTGAACTGCCTGATTCTTCTATTGGCTTATTAGCTTTCTACCTCTTTTCTACAGAATACTAGAGGCTCTAATCAACTTAGAATTGGTTATGCATCTCACCTCACTGAGTCTTCATGTGTTTTGCAAAAGTAAAGGTCTTAACAGCAGAGAACAATGCTTAACTCAAATAATGCAACTTAATTGTATTCTGGTTGGCCTTCTGTACTTTATAATTACAGCCTGATTATAAACACAAAATTACATTTCTTAATTACTGCGGGTCTTCTGATTAGTCAAAACTATACAATTTACAATGCAGTAAAAAAAAGATCTCTCATAAGGACACTTATGAAAGTGGATGCAGCTTTTAACTAATTTTATAATATTTTAACAACTTAAATGTAAAAATCTATTATAATTAAAGAAATAAAAATTAATTGTATTAAAAATTCATTTTTCATCGAAAAACTTTTTTGCTTTCAGAAAATATTGTCCATATTCATAAAAAACAACTAAAAGCAAATAAAAGCATTTAAAAAAATTAAATAATATCTTTGTTTTATTTGTATGTTACAATTCAGAGCTGATTTTCAGGTGTGTGCGTGGGGGGATTTTTCCAATTAAAAAACCCCCCAAAAACATGATTTGCATTCCTCAAAACCTTGTGTTTTTAACTATTGTAATCACTTAAACAGAAACTGTATTCGATCGAATTCCTAGAGTTTTCATAAAATTAGTTATAGTGGTGGTAGTGGGGGGTAATAAATATATAAAAAAATATTTCTCCCATGATTTTAATAAAAAAACAAAACATTTATAATAATTTCCATCATCTATGAATAGTTTCTGAAAGTTTCATTAACATCTGACGATTATTTTTATTTTTGCAAGATTTTCCAAATTAATGTGTGTCCTACAAAAAAACGTGCTAAAAAATTGTATGTTATTTAATTTTACTAGTTCCGGTGATACAAAGAGAAACAAGATTTTTTTAATCAAAATTTAATGTTCTAAAAAGAAGGAAAATTTTTAGATGATAATTAAAAAAACTTTGGTCATTCCTCTTAATAATAACAAACATTTTTAGACGATAAAATTTTGTTTTCGTCAAGTTTGGCGTTTTTTTTCATCATGCTATGCTCTCTTTTTTAGCGATCTGTTGGAGTTGCCTACTGGTCCAGTACTTCTGTTGTGTATTTTTAGACTAATTCTTCATAAAATCAAAAGAATAATCTGCAATGTTTTTGGTCCTAATTTGGCATCTTGGCTTCAGTCACTTTTCCACTAGCTAACATAGCTTGCCTGTGACTTTTCTATAAATATTTTTATAGTAATTTTTCTGATGAGCTTTCCTTGTTACCTTGACTTTATGAATTTAAGCACAGGACTAGATAGGCAACTACGTATCATCATTTTAGATTTGAAATGGCTAAACAACATGTTCTATGTAACATTTTTTTCTCTTGCACTTTTTTTTTCTGGCTTTTACTTTCCAGTCAACATTGATCTTCAAAAATTCAAATGCAATGTCAATCTTTATTTTTTGTTGTCTTAATTCCTATTCTTTTGTTGTTCTTTCTCTTTAATGTTTTTTCCTTTTTCTCATATTCTTGCGTTTTATTGGCTTTATCGAATTGCTTGGAGGAAAAAAAAAGTTTTTTGGTGACGTTTTGGAAACAAGAAAAAAATGTTTTGTAATGTTTTTTTCACTGATTTTCAATTCGTATAAATGAACTGTGCAGAAATTTTAACAGACGGACGGATGTAACGGGAAAAAAAACAATAAAAATAAGTTATTATTTACAGTTTTGAATAAAATTATTTAAAGTATTATTATATCGTCTGAGATTTAAACAAAACAAAATAGGCGTAGAGAAAAGTTAATATCTAGGTAATCTTTACGAAGCAAAAATTTTTCAGCTAACACCGGCTAAAGCTTTTTCAGTCAGTATTTTTTTTTAATACTTCATTATTCACTGTACATAATTATATATTTTTAAGATTTCAGTACATCATTTATTATGTGAAGAAAAAAATCGCATAAAAATTTAACGGAAGAACAAAATAAATTCAATTTACAACTTTTTTTACAATAAAATATTACTTGAAATTCAAATTTAATTTGAATTGTTGGTTAGAGAAATAAATGGAATTATTTTTTTTCATAAAAAATGTAAATTCTACAATACTGAAGAAATCCTACTTTTCAAAACTAAGTTATCAAAAAAATACTAAAAACAAACTTGAATACAAAATGAATGTACATCAAACAAAAAATGAAAATGTTTAAAAAAAAAAAAAGAAGTTATTTTTGATTGATTATTCAACCCGAAATCAACAATAAAAAAAAATAAAAATAAATTACAAATAATCAAAACTAGAAGTTAAAATAGGTTTTTTTTTAAGGGATATTAGCGCTATATCGGGAAACAAAACCAAAATTTACCTATTTTTTTTCTTTTACAAGACAGGTGAGGTGATAGTTAAAACTTAAAAACAAAGCACGGATTTCGGCTTTTAACACTGGATTTGTCAATCAATGATTCAAGTTTTTTCTTTTTTTTCCTTTTTACAGTAAATTTTTACATTTTTTTTTGCATTAAATTTTTAAAATTTTACAATATACAAAACAAAAGAAACAAAATTTTAGTTGTTGTTTTCATCAACTTACTTATCCCAGTTGCAATCCCACTTAATACTCGGCGTATAGTTCGTTGTCCACGATGCTTCGACTTGTAGAGCATTCTTCTTCAGAAGGATCCTGAGATCATTAGAATTAACAACGACGAAAGTAACAGCAGTGGCCGTAGCGGCTACGGAAGAAACCACGCCAACTAGACGAAAAATGGGTCTCCAATCAAGCATTTTTTTTTTAAATTAAATTACTGTTTAATATTAAACTTTCGATTAATTTAAAAGCAAACTGAAACCAGCATCTAAGGATGTTCACTTGTCGAAAATGAAGTCACTTATGTCGTTATGAGCACGTGAAGCAAAATTAGATTAAAAAAAAGTCGAGGGACGAAACAATTGAGTTACCGGTTGAAAAAGTACTATGTGCGTGCGGAAAGGAATTTATAACTGTTAATTAAATGGCTTTTGTGAATCATCATAACATTTGAAAATTAACATTTACTTTTTTTTTTATTTCACGAAAAAATTCATTAGAGTGGAATTAAGACGGAAATAAAAATAGTGTGAATGCAAAAAAAAAAAAAAAAATAAATAAATAAATAAAATTTTTTAAAATAGGAATGTAATAAAACAACCAATGTACCAATTCTTTGTAAAAGAAAATGTAGTAGTAAAAGAAACCGAACAGAAATAAATTTAAATTTGACTAGGAAATAGAAAAGGAACCAAAGTTTTGGAAAACAAAGTAAGTTGCGAGCAGAGCGTGGGGGAGGGTTTATTATTGGACTGCTGTTATTTTTTCAGTCTTCACAATTCTTGATTTACTTTTGATAACTGTTTACTACGCGGCCATATATCTGCAAAAATAATGATAGTTTTAAAATGTCAAACGATCATGAGATGGGTACATGCGGTATGGGTCTCTTCTGGACTCTCACTGGCGTTATGAATTTATGTATATTGTCTTCCAGAACTATTGCAGATAACTCCTGCTTTTATTAGTTTTACTTTTAAAGATCGCCTCGCCCTGGTGTAAGTAAGCAGGAGTCGCAACAGAGTTCGAGGTTTGAGGTTCGATTCTCACTAATCTGCCTCGTTCATACTTCTTGTATTCTTGTGCCATAAATGAGATATACTTAGGCAACTCGATGTGGTGTAATTTTTAGCGAGGTTGTTGACAATTAATTATTGAATGAGTAGTGAATTCGTCCGTCTGTATGCCAAATCCAAAACTAGTAGCAACTAAAAAAACTTTAACTTAGGCTCTTAGCTAGGTTTAACGTGGTAATCCAGTTGACCATTGATGGTAAATTCGGTTTTTATGCCCTATTCATGGCTAGATTAAGTTATGACCTGTAGTATGGAGCACTATAAAATTTAAAAAATACACAAGTGATAAATTATATTAAAATTAATAAATTATTTAGTAATGTTTAACCTTCGTACACGCAAAAATCGGTTGTGTCAAAAAGACGGTTATTCTTCTTGACAGAAACTATACTCCTCCTTTGACTGCCTCGGCGATATTTATTTACATTTTATAAGATTATAAAAATTAAAAAATATATGAACCCAGCACAATGCCATATTTATTATTTACCTTTTATAAATATTTATACTGGCACTGTAATAAAAAGCTTAAAAACGGGTCAATAACTTAAACAATTTTCAACAAAGTCAAAGTCAACATAAACATTTTTTTTGTGAATCGCTGAATCATGAATTATTACTTTTTGTTTCTAGAAATAAAGAATTTTTTGCTCCTTGTTTTTTTTTTCTTTCATTTATAGTTTTTTATATTAAAGTTAAACCAGTTGGACAGATGTGAAATTTAGTTGCTGTTTTTATTGTTTGCAATTTACTTCTCAAATGCAACATTCTTAAAAAAAAACTTTTTTCCCTGCATCTGTACATAGATATGTGGGTTGGCATTAAAATTACATTTGTAAGTGTAGCAGAGTTAATACAGCAGATTTATTGTCACATGTTTACATTTTTAGCATCAAGCATGGAAGTAAACAAAGCTGTAGTGAGAACAGACGAGTAATGGTCATTGGAAGGAATTAAATCCTATATATATTTTTCAACCGATAAAATCCCATCAGATTTGTTGAATGAATAATCATTACAAGGGCAAATACCACCAAAATACTTGGGAACATAGTTGCAGAACTACCACATGTTATTTTTGAACCATTTATAAAATAACAATAAGCTCCCTTCACCACAACTGCAAATTCAAGAAAAATATTTTTGCAAGCCAGTATGAAATTATTTTCTAACTGATGAAAACTTTGTATTCAAAAAGTTCATACCTCTATGTGAAATTAGATTTTGAATCCCTTTAAAGATATAAAAATAGAAGCCTATTACTTCTTGGGACTCAAAACAATTTCAGAGGCTAGTTTAAGCTACATATGCATACAGCACTCCCCCACCAATGAAAGATATGACAGCCAGCAGCCGATGACTAAGGTCTTGTTCACATGCACAATAGAAGGGATTAACCAGCAACTGCTTACTAAGCCTTTTGTTTACAAACTCACAAACACATTAGGTTGACCATCATAAAGTAAGTCTGTTCACACAGAACTGCACTAAGAACATTTAATTAGTTTATAAAACAAATTTCACTGCAAGGGAAATTAAACATTTTATTGTATTTTATATTCCTGAAAAGAATATGTAAATGTTATTTCAACTAATATTCTGCTTCTCTTTTTCCTCCAAAAAATAACCTTTTTTATATTTCATTTAAAAGATGTGTTGTTGTTGTTAAATGTTTGGGATGCTGACACTCAGATAGCAATAAAAACCTGCATAGATGGATACTAACAGGAACATACCATAGAAGATCTTATTAAAGAATACATCCCAGCATGAGATAAACATTTCTTAAAAAATAGGTTAACTGTGCCTTGCTTTGCTGTAAAAGCTTCCATAGCCTAACAGTAAAACATATCTGGCTTAAAAATGGTTTTTGCAGGATAAGGTTCATTCCCTGTTGAGAGCTACATTTTCTATAATAAAATTTTCTATGTTTAGGCTAGTGGACATTTATTTTACTGTTGAACTGCCATGCCCATCCAAAAAAAACAAAACAAAACAAAAAAAAACAGGTAATTTAATCAAATACAAGTGTCAATTTACATGCCATTTATAGTAATAAAAGTATGTTTATTGCATATGTCCAAAATGTAATCACATGTAATTATAGCTTAGAAAACTTTGCACTGACAAAAACTTTTCTTTATAACTCTTCTAAACAAATTCACTGTTTATAAATCTATAATCCACTATAGCTTCAAATTAAAGCTTATTTCCTGAAATGAGATAAGTTTTTGAAACAACAATATTTTAATAATATAAAGCTGGTTACATATGAAGGTCTTGCTTTAGTACATAGTAGCTTGGCCTTGTGATGTTTTAGTAGCACATTGTAGTACTTGCAATGATCTGGGAAGGTTGGTTCTGGTTACATGTAGTTGATAAACATACAGGTTTTTGTCAGCAGCAGTTAGTAGATGCTATTAGAACCTGAGGTAGGAGGTTGGCAATAATGAAACAAACATATACAAAACATAAGGAAGATATATTTATTTCAGTTTATTTTATCACCAGCTAAAAGAGAAAAAGGTTTTGTATTTTATTTCTATTTCTTAATTTTGTCATTTTGTTCTGTGTTCTCTACAAATGTAAGAATATCTTTATACTATAGCATAAGTTGAAAAAAATAATCGCACAATCATAATTTAGACTTCCTCTGCTAAATCAATTATAATTGAGTAGAGAGTTTGATTCTCACTGGCTGCTCCTCAATTCTGGCTTTTCCCTTATCTAAGCTATGCTTAAGAAATCATAAGGGCATTTTGATGTGGTGTAATGCTGTAGCAAGCTTATCTCACTAGAACATTTACGACTGAATAGTGAGTTTGATCAACATTGGTTGCCCGATACTTTTGGCCTTATGCCACATCTAAGTTATGCTTAGAAAATCACCATTTTTGGGCAGGCAGAGACTTTTCCTTGATATTAATCGTTTAGAAATCCATAATTTCTATAATCTCAGACTAGAGCTTGTGGTGGTTGTAAAGTAATTTTTTGATTCATAGAGTGTTCAGAGTGCAAAACTCTTGTGTCACTCCATCAATCTCTTATATACCCCCCACCACACTCTACTACATCTCAATTTTCATAAGGTAGTATTCATATAAAATACATATTTTATTGTAACCTAATTATATACAATAATGAATCATATACTTGAGCAATTCAAATAGAAAGATTGAAAATAAATACAATGTATCTAAATTTAAATTAAAGACATGTCATAATAGGTCATTCCATCGTAAATAAATTAATGTTTTACAGCATTTTTTAACATCAACTTGTTAAAAAGTTGATTAATTTTAACACATTCAACATTATGTAATGTATGAAAAATATAGATTTTATATAGTGTTTTTCGAAACTTAGCATGAGTAAAGATTCAAGTTAACAAAGTTGAGTACTGATATTTGATCTCAGCAAAGGCATGTAGTGAAAAGAACAGAGAGAGCTTAGTTTCAGAATTCTACAATCAATGTCAGTGGATTTGAGACTTATTGTTTCTTATCTTAATTTCATGTTCAGATTCATGTTAACAAAGTTGAGTACTGATATTTGATCTCAGCAAAGGCATGTAGTGAAAAGAACAGAAAAGAATTCTACAATCAATGTCAGTGGAGAGACTTATTGTTTCTTATCTTAATTTATGTTCAGATTCATGTTAACAAAGTTGTGTGCTGATGTTTGATCTCAGCAAAGGCATGTAGTGAAAAGAACAGAGAGAGCTTAGTTTCAGAATTCTACAATCAATGTCAGTGGATTTGAGACTTATTGTTTCTTATCTTAATTTCATGTTCAGATTCATGTTAACAAAGTTGAGTACTGATATTTGATCTCAGCAAAGGCATGTAGTGAAAAGAACAGAGAGAGCTTAGTTTCAGAATTCTACAATCAATGTCAGTGGATTTGAGACTTATTGTTTCTTATCTTAATTTCATGTTCAGATTCATGTTAACAAAGTTGAGTACTGATATTTGATCTCAGCAAAGGCATGTAGTGAAAAGAACAGAGAGAGCTTAGTTTCAGAATTCTACAATCAATGTCAGTGGATTTGAGACTTATTGTTTCTTATCTTAATTTCATGTTCAGATTCATGTTAACAAAGTTGAGTACTGATATTTGATCTCAGCAAAGGCATGTAGTGAAAAGAACAGAGAGAGCTTAGTTTCAGAATTCTACAATCAATGTCAGTGGATTTGAGACTTATTGTTTCTTATCTTAATTTCATGTTCAGATTCATGTTAACAAAGTTGTGTGCTGATGTTTGATCTCAGCAAAGGCATGTAGTGAAAAGAACAGAGAGAGCTTAGTTTCAGAATTCTACAATCAATGTCAGTGGATTTGAGACTTATTGTTTCTTATCTTAATTTCATGTTCAGATTCATGTTAACAAAGTTGAGTACTGATATTTGATCTCAGCAAAGGCATGTAGTGAAAAGAACAGAGAGCTTAGTTTCAGAATTCTACAATCAATGTCAGTGGATTTGAGACTTATTGTTTCTTATCTTAATTTCATGTTCAGATTCGTTAACAAAGTTGAGTACTGATATTTGATCTCAAAGGCATGTAGTGAAAAGAACAGAGAGAGCTTAGTTTCAGAATTCTACAATCAATGTCAGTGGATTTGAGACTTATTGTTTCTTATCTTAATTTCATGTTCAGATTCATGTTAACAAAGTTGAGTACTGATATTTGATCTCAGCAAAGGCATGTAGTGAAAAGAACAGAGAGATATTTTTAGTTTCAGAATTCTACAATCAATGTCAGTGGATTTGAGACTTATTGTTTCTTATCTTAATTTCATGTTCAGATTCATGTTAACAAAGTTGAGTACTGATATTTGATCTCAGCAAAAGGCATGTAGTGAAAAGAACAGAGAGAGCTTAGTTTCAGAATTCTACAATCAATGTCAGTGGATTTGAGACTTATTGTTTCTTATCTTAATTTCATGTTCAGATTCATGTTAACAAAGTTGAGTACTGATATTTGATCTCAGCAAAGGCATGTAGTGAAAAGAACAGAGAGAGCTTAGTTTCAGAATTCTACAATCAATGTCAGTGGATTTGAGACTTATTGTTTCTTATCTTAATTTCATGTTCAGATTCATGTTAACAAAGTTGAGTACTGATATTTGATCTCAGCAAAGGCATTAGTGAAAAGAACAGAGAGACTTAGTTTCAGAATTCTACAATCAATGTCAGTGGATTTGAGACTTATTGTTTCTTATCTTAATTTCATGTTCAGATTCATGTTAACAAAGTTGAGTACTGATATTTGATCTCAGCAAAGGCATGTAGTGAAAAGAACAGAGAGAGCTTAGTTTCAGAATTCTACAATCAATGTCAGTGGATTTGAGACTTATTGTTTCTTATCTTAATTTCATGTTCAGATTCATGTTAACAAAGTTGAGTACTGATATTTGATCTCAGCAAAGGCATGTAGTGAAAAGAACAGAGAGAGCTTAGTTTCAGAATTCTACAATCAATGTCAGTGGATTTGAGACTTATTGTTTCTTATCTTAATTTCATGTTCAGATTCATGTTAACAAAGTTGAGTACTGATATTTGATCTCAGCAAAGGCATGTAGTGAAAAGAACAGAGAGAAAGAATTCTACAACAATGTCAGTGGATTTGAGACTTATTGTTTCTTATCTTAATTTCATGTTCAGATTCATGTTAACAAAGTTGAGTACTGATATTTGATCTCAGCAAAGGCATGTAGTGAAAAGAACAGCTTGGAATTCTACAATCAATGTCAGTGGATTTGAGACTTATTGTTTCTTATCTTAATTTCATGTTCAGATTCATGTTAACAAAGTTGAGTACTGATATTTGATCTCAGCAAAGGCATGTAGTGAAAAGAACAGAGAGAGCTTAGTTTCAGAATTCTACAATCAATGTCAGTGGATTTGAGACTTATTGTTTCTTATCTTAATTTCATGTTCAGATTCATGTTAACAAAGTTGAGTACTGATATTTGATCTCAGCAAAGGCATGTAGTGAAAAGAACAGAGAGAGCTTAGTTTCAGAATTCTACAATCAATGTCAGTGGATTTGAGACTTATTGTTTCTTATCTTAATTTCATGTTCAGATTCATGTTAACAAAGTTGAGTACTGATATTTGATCTCAGCAAAGGCATGTAGTGAAAAAAGAACAGAGAGATGTTTGATTCTACAATCAATGTCAGTGGAACTTATTGTTTCTTATCTTAATTTCATGTTCAGATTCATGTTAACAAAGTTGTGTGCTGATGTTTGATCTTAGCAAAAGCATATGGTGAAAAGAGAGAGAGAGAGTGGGGGCTTAGTTTTAGAATTCAGAGATCAATGTCAGTTGAGTTGAGCCTTATTGTTCCTTATCTTGATTTTTGTCCAGATTCAAATTAACAAAGTTGTCTGCTGATGTTTGATCTCAGCAAAGGCATTTGGTGAAGAGAGAGAGAGAGAGAGAGAGAGAGAGAGTTTAGTTTTAAAATTCTGAGATCAGTGTCAGTTGAATTGGGCCTTATTTTTTTCTTAATTTTTTGTTCAGATTCAAGTTAAAAAAGTTTTGTGCTAATGTTTGATCTCTGCAAGGTCATGTGGTAAAAAAATGAGAGATTCGTTTTAGAATTTTGGGATCAATGTCAGTTTAGGTGGGCCTTATTGTTTCTTATTTTGATTTTTTGTCCAGATTCAAGTTAACAAAGTTGTGTATTGATATTTGATCTCAGCAAAGGCATGTGGTAAAAAAAAGACCGAGAGCTTAGTTTTAGAATTCTGGTATCAATGTCAGTCGATTTGGGCTTTATTGTTTCTTAATTTTCTGTTCAGATTGAAGTTAACAAAGTTGTGTGCTGATATGTGATTTCAGCAAATGCATGTGGTAAAAAGAAGAGAGAGAGAGATTAGTTTTAGAATTCTGGGATCAATGTCAGTTTAGGTGGGTCTTATTGTTTCTTATCTTGATTTCACGTCTAGATTCAAGTTAAAAAAGTTGTGTGCTGATGTTTGATCTCAGCAAAGGCATATGGTGAAATAAGAGAGAGGGAGAGAGCTTATTTTTAGAATTCTGAGATCAATGTCAGTTGATTTGGGCTTTATTGTTTCTTAATTTTTTGTCTAGATTCAAGTTAACAAAGTTGTGTGCGGAATTTTGATCTCAGCAAAGGCATGAGGTGAAAAGAAGAGAGAGAGCTTAGAATTCTGGGATCAATGTCAGTTGAGTTGTGTCTTACTGTTTCTAATCTTGATTTCAAGTCCAGATTCAAGTTAACAAAGTGGTGTGCTGATATTTAATCTCTGCAAAGGCATGAGGTGAAAAAAAAAAAAGAGGTCTTAGTTTTAGAATTCTGGGATGAATGTCAGTTCATTTGGGTCTTATTGTTTCTTATCTTGATTTTTTTGTCCAAATTCCAGATAACAAATATTTGTGCTGATGTTTGATCTCAGCTAATGCATGTAGTAAAAAATAAGAGAGAACATAAGGACTTAGTTTTAGAATTCTGGGATCAGTGTTAGTTGAGTTGGGCCTTATTGTTTCTTAATTTTTGACCACATTCAAGTTTACAAACTTATTTGATCTCAGCAAAGGCATGTGGTAGGGAGAGCTTAGTTTTAGGATTCTGGGATCAATGTCAGTTGATTTAGTTCTTATTGTTTCTTATTTTGATTTCATGTCCAGATTCAAGTTAACAAAGTTGTGTGCTGATGTTTGATCTCAGCAAAAGCATGTGGTGAAAAAAGAAAGAGAGAGATAGGACTTATTTTTAGAATTCTTGTATCAATATCATTTGAGTTAGGCTTTATTGTTTCTTAATTTTTTGTCCAGATTCAAGTTAACAAAATTGTCTGCTGATGTTTGATCTCAGCAAAGGCATGTGGTAAAAAAAGGGGAGATAGCTTAGTTTTAGAATTCTGGGATCAATGTCTCTTGTTTTGGGTCTTATTGTTTGTTATCTTGATTTTTTGTCCAGATTCCAGTTAACAAAGTTGTGTGCTGATGTTTGATCTCAGCAAAGGCAAAGAGAGAGAGAGACAAGACTTAGTTTGGTATCAGTTGATTTGGGCTTTACTCTTTCTTTTTTTTTTTTCATGATGAAAAAAATCTTTACTTTATTTAGCAAAATTTTATGTTTGTATCTGCAAAAAAATGGTATGTCAAACCGACAGTCTCTAGACAATTTTTATTGCTTAAAAAAGTTATTTTTGGAAATTTAATAAAACAAAAAATTTAATAGATTATTTATTTAAAAGCATAATTTTATATTTACATATTTATAAAAATATGTGAATCAATGACGATTCAATATTTATTATTTACCAAATTATAAATAAATAAATTGTGAAGAAATAACTTATTCATAAATTTATAAAAATATCTGTGAACAAGAATACAATAAAATTTAAATAAACACAGAAAAACAAGTAATCATAATTTTAAATTTTGAAAAAATGCATTTTCCAGATAAATTCACTAACATAGGTTGCAAGCATTTGGATTTATACTTTTTTTCTTGAGAATTGACAACAGAAATGTTAGACAATTTGGCAATGTTTAACATTCATGGCCACAAAAAAATGGCGTGTTAAAGAGGCAGCTTTTGACGAGGCAGATTTTTTCTTGCAGTACGTTGCCAACGAAACCTATAGAATCTGGTGGATTTATACATTTTATTTATTTTTGAGAATTGACAGCAAAAATATTCAATAATATTTATTAGGTTGAATAAAAAATGTGTTTTCATAGTTATTTATAAAATGGTAAATAATAAATATTGCATTGGTTTACATATTTTGAAAATTTGGAATATTTTATAAATTTTTGAACAAAAATATTTTGTTTAACCTTTGTGACAGCAAAAACAATGGTGTGTCAAAAAGGATCATTTTTCTGTTGGTACAATCACTTTCAAACTTAAACTACTAAGACTCCCTCAGTAATGTTTATTTACAAGATTATAAAAATAATGTTAGCCATGTACAATGTGATATTCATTATTTACCCTTTTATAAAGATTTATTTATTTCACAAAGAAAAAAATTTAAAAACTGTTATGGGGTCCTCCCCTTTTCATATAAGTGGACTCTACCAGTGTTACTTGGAGTGCTGCCGTTAAATACCCAGAGTTAGACAGTCAGTGAGAGAGGATATACAGAGAGAGAGAGAGAGAGAGAGAGAGAGAGAGAGAAAAAAATATATATATATATATATATATACGAACGGAGATAGTGTGAGGTAACCTCTTGTAGAAGTCAGTTACAAGCATGTAGACTTTAAGGAAGTCCTACATCGAGACTGTATATATCCATCTGTATTTGCTACTAACCGCGTTCCTGGACTTACTAAAAGTATTACTCTTTGTATGATTGTGTAAATACATTTTATTTCTTATATTTAATTATTGTGTTTGTCATTCCTTGGATACCGAATTCATCTCGGAATCCACAACAAAAACCCTGCAAAATTTTCAATGAGTTGTGTTCTTCGACAAAACCATCAATGAATTTCCAATCAATTCATACTTTATAAAATGGTAGACAAAGCTTTCATTATAGTTGGTTCACATATTTTGATTTTGAAAATTTTTTAGCAATTTAAGAAAAAAAGAATCATTTTCTCATTTATCTCTTTATAAATTGATAACACACTTTTAGAATATTGTAAATATAAAATTATTCTTGTAAATAAACAATATTCTAATAAATAAATAATGTTTTTGTCATAAATTCTCAAAGAACAAATAACATGAAACTGAATTTATACATATAAATTCACTTTCATATGTTTGAGTTTTATTAAAATTCTAATCATTGCTTTTTCAAACAATAACATTATTGAGGGAGCAAAGGTAGTGCAAAATAATAGTGGTGTCAAGGGAAAAACCGTTCTTTTGACACATCATTTTATTGTAGGCCAACTTTGCCAATATTTCTTTTCAAATTTTTATCTTTGTAAAATGGTAAATAAATCTTTATAAAAGGTAAATATAATTAATACAAATATAAAATTTGTTACTTAGCTGATTGATTTTATATTCAGCACACCAACTCCAGAGGTTTGTAGATGAATTTTTTTTACAATCGTTTGGTCCACTCATCAGGAGGTTTCAGCAATTCACTTCTAATTTTCTAATTTTTGTTATTTTTATATTTATTAAGTTAAAGAATAATTTATAATTTATGCACTTTTTATTAGTGTTAGGTAAATAATAAATATTGCATTGTGCTTAGTTCACATATTTTTATAATCTTGTAAATCAACATTGTTGAGCAAGTGACAAGTGTATACAGTAATAGTGGTGTCAAAGGAATAACCATCCTTTTGACACACTATTTCTTTGTGGGCATCTAGGTTAAACATTGCACATTACTTTTTAGTCTGTTTATTTACAAGAATAGTGTTTAATACTTTTGTTGTCAATTCACACAAAAAAAGAAAATATATAAATCTTTTGGGGTTTTATTAAAATTCTAAAAATTAAAAAAAAAATTAACAATTGCTGAGGAGTATACAGCAAAAGTAGTATCAAGAGAGAAAAAAATCTTTTTTTCGACATCTTTTTTTTAGGGTACTTTGCCTTTTATTTTTATTTGATTTATTTAATTTTTTTAGGCATCCCCATCCAGAACAGAGCATTTATGTGAAATAGTGGTACTTATTCGGTTTGGAAATGATTGTAAGCTTATTTTCTGAAATGAGATAAGTTCTTTTCTTACAGAGTTTGAAATGGTACTCCATTGTTTTTTGCTTATGTTTAACTAAATTAGGAATATGAATATTGTAGAGGACCGTGGGTTTGTGTGTTTTTGTATTAGGGACATGTGCTGTTTATTCTTGCTAGAAGGTTGAACTACAAGAAAATGGTGGACTCAAGTTGAGTCCAAACGAAGATGTAAAGAAAACAAACAAGATCGATATATACATGTCAACAAATATATGTATTAAACAACAAATTTACACATGACAAAGACATTAACACTTGTGTTTGTTTGTGAATGTAAAGTGTTTGTATATTGGTGAAAGTTTGTACGTACATGCATGCATGTTTCATGGTGTTTTCCCACAAGTGGGCAAAACGCAGATTTTTGTGAGAGATCATATTTTTAAATGTGTCCGCTGAAATGCAAAGTGAAAAGAGAACGAGGCAAGAAGTTGGCCAGTATTTATAGTGTAGGGAGAGTGACCCCTAGTGAACCATTAGGAAATTAAGGAGGAGCTAATTCCAACAATATCATCCGTAATTTTTAGAAAATTCATTATCATTCATATTTCAAGTTATTCAGATGACTGAACAATTGAATAATGTGTTATTTATGTTGTTCTATGATGGGTGGTATGAGTATTTTCTAAGCACAGCTTAGATGTGGCACAAGGCCAAAAGTATGGTGCACCCAGTGAGGATTGAACTCATTACTCAGTCATAATTGTTCTAGTAATACAAGCTTGTTAACCATTACACCACATTGAGACCACCAATGATTCTCTAAGTGTAACTTAGATGTGGCACAAGGTGAAAGTATGGGGCACCCAGTGAGAATTGAACTCACTCTTCAGTTGTAAATGATTTAGTGAGAATCTTTCTAACCATTAAACCATGTTGAAGTGCCTCTTGTTGGTAGTATGTGTTACATTCAAGGCTATAGATATGGCCTTGAATATATGTCATTTTTATGAATATATGTCATTTTTATGAAAGGCTATAGGTATGCCTATGAATATATGTCATTTTTATTAAAGGTCATAGTGCAATTCATACTCAAAATTTGATGACTATGTCTAATGTTGTAGTTCCACTAACAATAAAGATTTTTAGTCTCGCTTTGCAGTAGTTTTGCTGCTCTAGTTTGTTTAAGAAATTTAAGTAAAAAGTAGATATCAAGACTTATTGGCTGAGAAAGTTAATCCTTTTTATCTTGGTGTATTTTTCTTTATTATTTTCTTATATTTATTTTTCTTTTACTAAGGTCTTATACAATTAATATATTTAGGAAATAATGAATGAACAGTTCCGTTAAAAAAGTGGGGAAGTATTTTTTTACTCTACAATACAATGGTTCCTTTCTTTCTTTTTTTTTACTCCCTGAGGAGGTTGGAGTAAATGGACTGCCGGATAAATATTTGATTGAGTTAAAAAAATTAGTTACACCGTTTTTCTGGTTTTAAACTTCCGTTTGCGCTGAGTTGTTGATTCATTATTGCCTTAACCATGCCGCAGGGAAAGATGAAGAAAAAAGTGAGCGTGCCTCAGCAAAAAAAGAAACAACGACAAGGAGTTAAAAAGCGTCCGATGAAAAGCCATCGAGGTAAGATAATAATTATTTACCCGCTGCCCCACGCAGCAAGATGTGACACAAGGCCGAGTTTAAAGTGGGGAATCCGAGCCCGTACGCTCAGGCAAAAATTCCCTATAGACCACGTAAAAAACGGAGTCAGCTTCCCGAGACGATACTCTGCCCAAAGGGCATAGCCTCGTCTGGGGGGTACCCTCTGACACAAGCCAGGTAAGTATAATATGTAAGATAATGTCGAAAAATGTACATAAGATAAATATAAAAACTAAAAAAAACATTTGTCTTCATTTCTTTAAATAAAAAGTAAACTTTAAAAACTCCACGTGTGCTAAAAATACTTAAAAATGTTTTGTTAAAATAGCTTGCTTTTGTAAATTCTTTGTTAAATTCCTACCACAAAAAAAAAAAATTGTAAAATTAATACGCACGTAAAAAAAAAGTTTTTTTTTTTTTTTTTTTTTTTTGAAAGTCGTATTTCTATGGGATGTGAACCCATTTATCAGTGCAGTTGAAAATTTTCAAAACAAGAATCATTGAAAAAAAAATTCAAAAGGAAGTGAAAATTATGAGGATAAGGTAGATACAACAACTGATCCTTGTTCTGTTGAGCTTACTGAAGAAGTTACTATTGAATAAAGCCCAGAAGTGTTTGACAATCATTTGTCAATTATATTTTAGAATGCATAGTAGTTGGGTTGGGATCCCATTTAACAGTGCAGTTGAAAACCTTCAGAAGACCTAGGATTATTGACAGATTTCCTATATAAAGCATAACATAAGCTTTAAAAAATGAAGGTCTCTCTAGAAACAAAAATACTTTTGATAAACTAATATTTTACAGACCAGTTAATGTTGAAATTATTCCCACTATTTTAACTATCTTAATTATTTATGAAGTTTGTAAATAGTTTGACATCATTTTTATACATATATTATTACATATTTATATTTTTATTTTTTTTAGTTTATCAATTCAGTTTGCTTTTCTTTCCTTGAAGGTCAGTATATTGCTCCCAAAAAAGCTAAAGCTGTTTCAAGTGGCAAATTGCAAAGGGTATGTTCCTTTTTATTTTTTTAAAAACATTTACTCAATATAGATTTTATTAATTTTAGCATTGCATAGATAACAAATCAACCTTGTTTCTTTGTCATACACATAGAATCAGACAGTTGAAATTACTGGTACACATTGAAGAAAGAAAGATTGGAAAATTTAACACCCACAGGATATTGAGGGAAAGAGGTACAGAGTAGGGAACAGTGAGTAACTTACTTAATGAGTTTTGGCAAAATAAGGACAAAGGGGTGTGTATGGTACAAGAGACAGGAAGTTGGGGAGAGTTGTAATTGCCTACATTCTGAAGGGGGAACATCACAAAAGTTGTCTGCAACAAAATATGCACCAATGTGTTTTTATCATTTATGATAGCATTAAAACTATTACAAATTTCAAAATTGCAAATAGGTTTGATAAAATGGACCTTTGTGTCTACAAAAATGTGTCTAAAGAATGATTTTTCACTTGATACCACTATTATTTTAACTAAATTCACCCTTTCAAAATCTTTGTTTTAAAAAGCAATGATTTTTTTAAAAGCCAAACATATAAAAGTGCATTTTACATTTTTTGTTGAGAATTAATAGAAATAATAAACACCATTTATTATTAGAATTTTATGAAATGGAAACTAAGAATTTCCTTATGGTTTATTTACATATTTTAATAATTTAGTAAATGTTTATAAATTTATGAATAAAAAAAATTTTCTTTTTTTTTTTTTCTTTGTTAATCCAAAATAATAAAAAAATTCATATTTTATCATGAGTGTTCATAAGTGTGTGTGTGTGTGTGTTTGTTTGTTTTTTTTTTTTTTTTTTTTTTTATCTAACCCCATTCAACTTTTTAAGAAAACTGATAGTTCATACATACAAATGTACACTTGGTAAATTTTAAAGTCTACAACAATATATTATGTACATAGTAAAAAGAAAAACAAATTAAAAAAAAATTTGTTTAAAATAATTTAAATTTTGATTTGAGAGTTAATCTGAAAAAAAAGGTGAAGGGGTAATTTACTCATTTAAATAAAGTTTTTAGACTTTTTTTTAAAGCAACAAAGATTACTGCTGGCATTACTTTGAATAATCATGATTGGAATTAAGTGAAATAAAAAAGATCTTCACCTTATCTTAGTAGTTGACTTCAAAGAAAATCTATAAATTTAACGATTAATTAAAATTAATTTTCATAAATAATTACATACTTTTGCTTAAAATATAGTAAAAAAAAAAAAAATTTTATTAGGTATCGCAAACTGTCTAAGTTTACAGTGTGAACACATGTCAAAAGTAGTGAAATCTCCATCCATTTCAATAGCTGATATCGTGTTTATTTTCTATGTTTTGATAAAATTATTATGCAAATAAAATGTAATCTTTTCTCTTTCTAAAGATACAATTCTTTTTCATGTGTAATAAATTTTTTTTATTCTACTTTTTTTCAAAATAGTTCCACTGTGAATTGTCTGTTTATATATATATATAGAAATTAATTAATAAATAAAGTTTACTAAATCTGAGAAATGACTTAGCTAGTTTTGTAGTAAGTGCCATTAATATTGCTTAAATAATATTTAAATTTTAAAAAAAAAAAAAAAAAAAAATTTACATATACTTTGATATGGAAAATAATCTTACTTAATATGAGTAATTTTCCTTCTGTTATAAAGTAATATAGTTTATTAAAACTAAACAATGAAAATATTTTAAAGTAGTAATTTTGAATTTGTAATTAAAATTGTAGTTAAATTGAATGAATTCTAACCTAAATTTCTTTTAAATAATACTACACACATTAAAAAAGAATCCAAAAATAACACCTATAGTAAAATAAAATTAATATGAAATACCATAACATGTAAGCTTTTGAATGACCCATGTCCTCAGTACTTACATGTGAAATATTATAATAATAGGTTTATATTAAAAGAAAAGTTTACTGAATCAGTGAAATTAAGTAACCATTTCTGCTGTCATAGTCATATACAAAAAAAAAAAAAAATGTAACCTCATATACATACTTAAACTTAATGTTAAAATAATCCTACATAATATAATGGATTCTAATACATTTAACTGTTCTTAAAAAGAATATAGTAAAATAAAATTAAAAAGGAAAATATTTCAAATCGTAGTTAAATAAAAAGTATTGTAAAAAAATCTTTAATTTTAAAAGATGACGTTGAAAATTTTTACGTTAACAATTTTTTTTTTTTTTTTTTTTTAAAATTCAGACGACATCCATTCAACCGACGTCAGGTTTTTAAAATACATCCTCACCCCTTACCAAAAAATAACTAAAATGATACTGTCATAAGGAAAATCTAGACACCCCTTGTTCAATTTGAGTAGAATATTCTGTAAATGGAAACGTGATTTTAGCTGTGTATTTAAAACCCGTAAATTTTAAAAGTTACTCCAAATTCGCTTGAAGATGAAATGGAACTAATGCTTTTAATTTATTTGCAAAAAAAATAAAATTAGGGTTTTTAGCTTCTATTTTTGAAACATGGTTGGAACTGTGTAGCGAAAATAACCATATTTTAAATCAATTAATTTATAATATTAATGCTCTGTAAATTTACATTGAGCACTATTTTGTAAAAAATAAAATATCTATAAGAACACCGGATTTTATATCTTACTGTTCTTTCTTTTTATTTATATACATATATATATATATATATATATATATATATATATATATATATATATATCTCAAAGAACTGGGGTCATTCATCAATTTGGTCTGCAAACTATAAAGTTTGTAGTTGCCCACAGGAGTTGTTGTAAATGTAGCAGCCTTCTAATGTTAACACTTTACATTTTATAATTCTTAAAACATCTTCAGTTAATAGAAAAGTTCCTTATTGCAGGAATTTTAGAATTGCAATAAAAAAAATTACAAGTAAACTTTTTAAAAATTTTACTCAATGGTGCTTCTTTTTTTTTTTTTTTTTATTAAATATGAATGAAAATATTTTCAATTATGCAAGTACCAACTCTCAGCAAAACAAACTTTCAGTGTGTTCATGGACGAGGGTTTTTTTTTTCTCCATTGTTCAGCTATAATGGAATATTTAATTGGCTTGATTTTCTGTTATTCTTAGATTTTGCATTTATCATGATTTTTCTTTCAGTACTTGGGGAAGTCCATAAAGGCAAATATTGAAGCAGAGGTGTCTTCAAAAGCACTTTCAATTGAACCCAAAAAATTTCACTTAGTGAAATTAAGTCAACAAACAAGTGGCCGGTTAGAAAAGAAAAAGAAATAAATGTAAAACATGCAAATATAACATTATTGTAAAGAATTGTAATAAAATATTTTTAATAACAATATGAACATTTTTTTTTTTTTTTTTTTTTCATTGAAATTGTATGTTTGTTTCATGTTTATTACAATTAAGTTTTGTCTTGATACTTTCTAATATTTATGCTAAAATAATCTCGTACTTATTGTAAAACCCATGTTGTGTGTGTCTGTACATTTATATATTGGATCGGATTTCCTACATTTTTCAACCGATTTCAACAAAACTTTACAGGACTACGTAAAATTACCTTGTGGTGGTTCTGACAGCGCTAAAAATTTGAAAAACACAATTGTTTTTGTATGAAATCAATTTGAAAACACGATTAAGAGGCATCGCGAGAATGAAAGGGGGCAACTCATATCGATTAATACTTATTATGAAACCCAGGTTGTTTGTGTGTGTACGTTTGTTTATATATGGGATGGGATTTCCTACATTTTACAACCGATTTCAACAAAACTTCACTTTTTTGGGGGCAGGTAGTGTTTCTTATTGTCTTGCACACTTTTTTTCTTTATTTTTACATTCAGAATGCTTTAAAAATTCCATTTACAAGAAAATTATTTATAATAAAATTCTATTCAATCGGTAGACTCATAACGATTGAAAACATGTTTTTGTTTGAGTTTGACCAAAAAAAAACAACTAATTAAGACATGCATGTCCGTCAACCTTAAACAATAATCTTTGTCAATTTTATTTTTCAGTCTTTATTATGGTCAATACTTGATCTATCTCTTACTGTTACATCCCCAGGCAACGCCGGGCTCTACTGCTAGTTGGTTATAAATGGTTTGAAGAATATGACAAGTTGAAAACTTTCATTGAAACTAGATTGTTATCAGATCAAAAATGAAACATTTGTGTGTATGTTTAAATAATAAATTAGTATTTATTCCGTATATTTCCTTTACAATTTTCTTTTTTTTTTTTTTCCTCATGAAAAACATCAGTTTAGCAGAACAATTACTAATGGTTTATTTAAGCACAAACACTCACCTTTCTCTTTTCGTTTATGATCTGATGAAGCCTATTAAAGACAAAATGTGTAGTCTAGTTTCATTGAAATGATTTTTGTTTGTAATATCCAAACTTTGTTGGGGTTCTGTATCCTATACACTTATAAATTGTTTTAAATCATCTTTTTATAGTGACAAATTCCTTTTAGGGTGCACTCAGTTGGCACAATTTTATTTCTCTATTTATGAGATGTTGGCAGAAAATCTATGCTTGGAAAATTAAATATTTTAATGAGATGAAATGAACATGTGCAAAGAGCACAGTTTAATAATAAAAAAAAAAAGGTACATTTTCTGTTCCCCAACAGTGACAATAAATTAGTATAAGACATATAACAAGATTTATATCAGACCCTGAAAACCTAAAAAAAAGTCTGGAATTTAAAATATGATCCTTGTAAAGCCCTGTGAAAAGAGGCTTGAGATTTTCTGAAATGCCAATGTATTAATGGCAGTTTCAAATTACCTCAGGATTGAGTCCTTTATTCTTCTGAATTAATATAATCTAGTTGAAGGATAAGTTATCACTTGGGCAGTGTGTATTTTATTTTATTTTTTTTTTTAATCTGAATTTCAAATCAAGCAATTAAGTACATTAAAATAAGATTTTTTTTTTTCTTAAATGTTCTAATACTTCAATTACAACTGTTTTGTCACAGCACAAATGCACTTAATGTATGATCTGTTTTGTATGATGGCCTGAATTTCATTTTTCCTAGCTTTAACTACTTTTTCTACTTTTTGGTCAGAATAAACCTTGAATTTGATTTTACATTTTTCTTAGACATCCTGGATGACTGACAATTTTGTGAAGATCTTGCTCATAGTTCAATTTGCTTAAAACAATACCAATTGTTAAAATAATGATGAACTATTTACAATTTTCAAACTGTTTTCCTTGTCTTCATTGTTATATTCACATTTTGGCTGTTGTATGTACTGGCCTTCTTCATGTGATATACTTTGGAAATTTGAACCAAATACTTTTAGTTCACAGGGATAAATTGTTCTAGTTCCACAGGCCATGCCTTTGGATATCTGTTTCAGTTAATTCCCCTTAGTAACTCGACTCTCCACTGCCTTCATTGCCACCAGTCAACATGACTGTACCTCTCGACGACCATTACTACTCCCAGACTTAACCAACCACCTTGGCTATCTATCTTCGACTTGAAACATTTCAACTTCGACTCCACCCAGCTACAAACCTTCATTGTTGATGATGCTGTCACCTCGGCAAATACCAACTTGATAACATCTCAATATTGACACAACCAGCAAGGAAGTGACTCCAACTGCACAACCTAGCTACCACTGCAAGCAGCAACTCCGACTATGCTAGCATGCAACCCACCACTGACGTCACCCCATGTTAATACCAACCAGAAAAGCAGCCTACCACTGTGACTTCAATCAACCAACATGTACCAACCATATCCTGTGAACTCCCTGTGCTACCCTTACACCTGACTGCCATCTGAAATGATCATTACACCCATCTTTCAATGCATTTGTGCATGGCATACTAAAAATAAATGTTTAATTTAATCTTCGTTATTACATTCTCATTAACAAATGCTTAACATAACACTGACAATGTAACGTCAATTTAAAAATGAATTGTAGATGGCCATAAAACGGTGCTGAAAAAAATGGCTGAGGCCACAATAGTCTCTCCTACAGTTGGGGCTAAGACTAAAGACCAATAAATATACTAAATGCTATTGAGTATGAGGGGGGGGACCCTTAAGGATAGAGAACAATAAAAGAACAGGAATTAAGACAACGATTTTCATTGGATTTAAATTTATAAAGATTATAGTTGACTGTAAAGCGAGAAGAGAAGTGTGAGAGAAGAAACTGTTAACATAGAACTTGCGTTACATTTAGCCATTTCAAATATAAAATGAGACCTTACTGCCAATCTAGTACTGCACTTAAATTCATAAAGTCAAGGTACCATAGTGGAAAGTTTGTCAGAACAATTACTATGAAAATATAAAAATTGTTATTTTTTGAAACCTTGAAATATGCAATTTGGGATACATTAATATTTATTAAATCTTGATTCTAGCAGCAATTATACTGGAATAAGGATTTATTTAAGACTATCTTGATATTTCTCTTGAACAGTTACAGAATACATTTCAGAATAGCATTGTAGTGTTTGAGGAGAAATGGTGGAGTAATGGATAGTGGCTTGGATTGAGAAATCAAAGAGCCGAGTTCGAATTCCAGTCGAATCCATTACATTTACTTACATGCTAATACCGTTAGGAAAGGTATGAATCCTCTTCTTCTCCCTCCAGCTATGGGTAAATAGCAGGACAGATTGGGTTCTTGGATGGCAACTGGTCTACCACAGAAAGAAATGGCAACCAACTGTGGGGAAAAAATCTGCCTTGTCAGTCATGTATCAAAAGATACATGATCACCTAAGCATGTATCACGCATGGCACAGTGTTTGATAAATGCATTTGCTTTGTCTTAATTCGCAAATATTTTCATGGTAACTGTTTTGATGAGCTGTTCTTCTTAGTGCCTTAACTGCATGAATTGAAGCATGTTACTAGATTGGCAATTAGGTCTCACTGTTTTACTGTTTAACTAATAAGTTGCAGCCATCAGTTCTATTCTAATAGTTTCTTTTCTCACCTGTGAGACTCCCTCAGACAATTTTTCTTGCCCAAATACATCTTGCACATTTATAAATCTACCATTTATCTATGCATTGGTTTGGTGCTTCTGCTACATATTCCCAATGAAATCCTGTAATATTATCAGTCCTGACCTGGCATCTTGATTTCAGTCACTTTCCTAACACCATGACATGGTTTCCCTATGTTTTCTATAAATATTTTCATGTCAATTGTTCTAATGAGGTCTTGTCCTTCGTACCACAATCTCATGAATTTAAGTATGCTACTAGATTGGCAAATAGATCTCACCATGTTACTCTTGAACTAGCTAAATGTAACTGTCTGTTCTATTCTAATGTCTTCCTGAATCCTGTTTCTTTATTATCTACTTTTTCACTAAAGTCTTCTCATTCTCTTTTGTTCGCTGTAACCATCTATGTCTTAGTGGCATTAACACCTTGGTTGGGGTGAAATGATTAAAAAAAATTGCAGAAGTCAATCTCTTTACAAGCAGTGTAATGGACAATGGTGACATTTGAAATTGGTATGTTTGAAAGATAAATTTCAGGCTTCTTTAGAAATATGTAAATAATTTTGCAACTGATTTGTATAAACCACATATGATGATGTGTGCAGAGGTAGTATTTATGCTATGAATTTATGACAACAGCATTGTTGTTTTTCTTTTCCGCTTATCCTTGGTCTCAGGAATTCTACTGAGAAGAAAGCAAAAGAAGACAGCGATAAAATGATTCTTTGGGATGTTACCATTCATACTGACAGGCATAAAAGCTAATAGACTTGATTGTGATTAATATTCCAAACTAAAAAATTCCTTTTTGTTAGAATTACCAGATAAAAATATATCTGTTAAAGAACATGAAATAATTAATTACAAGCATCTTTTAATTAAAAATTTGTTTAACCTTAAAATTACTGTTATATCTATAATTGAAAACCTGGGTGTGATCAAGTAATGTATAGACAGGAACATTAACATAATTCCTGTTTACAAGAGATTCAAAGAAATTCACTACTCAGGAGTGAATTATCAATGTAAAGAAAATAATGACGAAATATTAATAGTCATCAGAATTTGGGAAAGTGGAAAGTATATATTTACTATCTTGCCTTACCCCAGGTCTCAGGTAATGACTTTGTAAGGCAGTGTTTTTCAACCTTTTTAAGCAACAGCACACCTAGGAGCAAATGAGAATATCATGGCACACTTAGCAACATTTTTAAAGGGTCTACATTTAAATGTTATGAATAAAAAGCATAGATTAAAAAATACACACACAAATATGAACTTATTTCAATGTTTCTATTCAAATATTTGTGCAGCTTATTTAGTGTGAAACATGTGCCTGATGTTTTTGTTTGCAATTCCTTCAATATTTGGCTGAATGAACGATAAGCAGACCCTCATTTCTTCCTCAGTTGAGCGTAGTCTTCCTTGTTTCTTATTAATTTAATTTATATTTCTTATTTAATACTTATTCATTTATTCAAATACTAATAGTCATAAAAATCCATGAAGTTACTATTTTTGAGATATTACCATTCATACTGACAAACAAAAAAAGAGCCAAAGCTTATAGCCAGACATAGTGATAAAAGACAACAAACAAAATTATCTTATAGATATGGCAGTACCATAATATATTTTAAAAAAGTATGACAATTTAAATATACAGGGTGTCTCAAAATAATATATACACTCTTAGAATTGTTATAACTTATTCAATTTATGTATTTTGACTATAAGATTAATACAAGAGAAAGAATACACATTTAAAGAATTTGAGAAAAAAAGAAAAAACACATAGAAAATTAACTTTAATAAGAAAAAGCTACTTGGGTCAATGGCAGAATGTTCATATAATGATGAATTCGCATCAAGTGCTCAAACTGGTTGCCGTTCTGTTCAATACACTTTTCATATCTTGAAGAAATAGACCTACAAACGTCTAGTATCATTTCCTCTGATATTTGAGCACATTCTTCTTCAATTGCTACTCTCATTTCAGCAATTGTTTTAGGTTTCCTGCTGTAAATTTTGTCTTTTAGAACCCCCCACCACAAAAAGAAATCCAAGGGTGGCAAATCTGGTGATTTAGGTGGGTATTCAACTGTCCCTCTTCTTCCAATCCATCTGTTTTGCATATTTTCATCCATATAAGTTTGCACATCACACTAATGTATTATTAACAGAGGCGTAGCTAGGGGGGGGTGAAGGGGGCGAACCGCCCGGGTGCCAGCACTGGTAGGGTGACACAATGTCACCCCCAACAAAATTTTTCAACCAGGCTAAGATGCCAAAATAGTTTGAAAACAGTGGTGGAGACACAGGGTTTCGCAGGCAGGCATATAACCCCCCAGAAATAATTTATAACCCCCCACCCAGTTTTGTCCCCCCGTCACAAATTTTCTAATAAATTGTCGGGAAATTTGTGAGTAGGAAAAATAGCAATGTTTTCAGCTTTCATGTGTTTCAGTTGCTACAATCTTGTTTACTAACAAGAGACATTGTTGTAACATTTTATCGGATGATATGGTGTTTTAACTCTGCATCATTAATAACAACAAAGCGAAATACGATGCCAAAACTGCAACAATTTCAGTCTTGCCTGTATATCAATTCGCTGAGATACAATTTTCCATTGAGTGAGTGATATACTTTTGAATATATCTACTAGTGTTGGGTCGATTAATCGGAATCAAAATCGAGAATCAGAAAAATCAGAACTTTTTGGGGTATTGGAAACGGAATCGGAAAAATTTGTGCCTATTTTCCGATTCCAAAAACGATTCTTTTAAATTTTTAACTTAATTTTCCATTATTGGTACTAATGATAAATATTTATTGTTTTTAAATTATCACTAACACTAAAATCATAATAACATCAAAATACAATGTAAATTTATTTTACTTGTATAAAGAAAAACAAAAAAATAAACTTTGCATAAATTCTCTAGGTAACCTTTAAAAGAATGCAGTTGATTTACAATGTTCCGAAAAATGCTTAAAAATTAAATAGAACATTTTTGTCAAGAAAAAATACTTTGAAACATCATTGATAAATGGTACCCAGAAAATGATGCAACGGAAAATTGGCAACAGAAAATTACATCAACCATGAGCCGGTCGAGACTGTTGGATCTGGCTGTGCTGTCCATTGAAAACAAGCTTACAAGACAAACAAATTTTGACGATGTCATTGACCAGTTTGCCACAATGAAAACAAGAAAACATTCATTCTAAGACCATAGTATTGAATGTCATTCTTTTGTGTATTGCCGTGTTTTGTATTTAGTTGTTCTGAAAGTGAACAGTTGCATTTTAAAAATCTTTTGATTTGAACTAATTATTTTGTGGTATTGGATTTTGTCTTGGATCATACATGTAAACAGTAACGAACCGGTCAGTAGAGTAAAGTAGAGGTAGAGAATGTATGAAAGTTTAGATACAGCTAACCATTTAGCATAGGGTGAATAGGGGTGATTGGGGTGACATTTGAGCGGACCACCCCGGGTGACGTTTACTCTAGCTACGCCACTGATTATTAACTACTAGCAGTAGAGCCCGGCATTGCCCGGGGATGTAACAGTAAGAGATAGATCAAGTATCGACCATCATAAAGACTGAAAAATAAAATTTGGCAAAGATTATTGTTTAAGGTTGACGGACACGCATGTCTTAATTAGTTTTTTTTTTACGAATTGGTCAAACCCAAACTCAAACAAAAACATTTTCAATAGTTATGAGTCTACCGACGGAATAGAATTTTATTATAAAGAATTGTCTTGTGAATGGAATTTTTAAAGCATTCTGAATGTAAAAATAAAGAAAAAAAGTGTGCAAGACAATAAGAAACACTACCTGCCAAAAAAAAAAGTGAAATTTTGTTGAAATCGGTTGAAAAATGTAGGAAATCTGATCCCACATGTAAACGAACATACACACACACACAAACAACCAACCTGGGTTTTATAATAAGTATAACTCGATAACTTGATATTAATAAGTATAACTCGATATGAGTTGTCCCCCTTCTATTAATGCCTCTTAATTGTGTTTTCAAATTGATTTCACACAAAAACAATTGTTTTTCCAATTTTTGGCACTGTCAGAACCACAGCAAGATAATTTTACGTAGTCCTGTGAAGTTTTGTTGAAATCAGTTGAAAAATGTAGGAAATCCGATCCCATATATAAATGAACACACACACACACACAAACAGCCTGGGTTTTATAATAAGCATAACTCGATATGAGTTGTCCCCCTTTCATTCTGGCGATGACTCTTAATCGTGTTTTCAAATTGATTTTGTGCAAAAACAATTGTGTTTTTCCAATTTTTGGCGCTGTCAGAACCACCGCAAGGTAATTTTACGTAGTCCTGTGAAGTTTTGTTGAAATCGGTTGAAAAATATAGGAAATCCAATCCAATATATAAACGTACAGACACACACACACACACACACACACACACACACACACACACACACACTCTGTGTTTTATAATAAGTAAGATTAATATTTAAAGAGTGTATACATTATTTTGAGACACCATGTATATATATTATCTTTAAATTCCTTAAGGAACTTAGGGCCACAAGATATTGTTGCGGTTTTTGTAACAAGCTAGTTTTTAAGTGAGTGGGTTGTTAGCCCACTGCACAACTTCTAACCTGGAGGATCAGGTTTTGAATTCAGAGTTGTCCTTCTCCTAGATCAGTTGTCATCCAAGGCTATAGAACCCAGTCTGTCCTGCTATTTACTCATAGCTAGAGGTGGGGAGAAGAGGATTCATACCTTTCCCAAGGGTATTAGCACGTAAGTGAATGCAATGGATTCGACTGGAATTTGAACTTGGCTTTCCAATTCCTCAATCCAAACCACTATCCATTACTCCACCATGCCTCCTCTCAATTTAAATATAAGGATATTTAAATTCTAGAAATGTGTTTCCTTAAAACTACTGTTATATCTATAATAATTGGAGCTCTGGGTATGATTAAAAGTGTTTTAATAGCAATAGCATTAACAAGACATTCAGTTGACTTTAACTGTGGAACAGCTTATCTACTTAGTGGAGTATTAATAATGTAAAGAAAATGGAAAATATATACATTTTAAATATTACTTGTCAGAATTTGTGCAGACAGAATGCATATATTTACTGCCTTGACTTATAATGAATTAATAAGTGATTGTACTGATCAGAAAACAAAAGGATCTAATAGTACTCCTACTACTACTACTACTACTAAATAATAATAATAATAACTGTAATATGATCTCCAAACATTTGGCTGTTCCCATATTGCACACATTTGGTTATAATATATATGCTTATGAGTCTGATTGTTATGATAGATATATTGGGTTTTATATAGTTTTACCTCAGCATCACTTTGTGGCTGACTGATATTTATAATAATAATAATAATAATAAAATAATACTTATTTAGAGCAGATGGAAGCAAAGGACTAACCCAACTAGAATTCACATACAAAATTACAATCATAGTTCTTAAAAAATACCAATTAACCAATGGCATAAATATGTTATGTATCACTAAACTTAAAGTATTAGAATTTGTGTTTAAACTATATTTACACTATTTACATTGTTTGGACTATTGTCCTCATCTTTATTGTCACATTCACAATGTTTCGGTTTTTGTACGCTCTGGCCTTCTTCAGGTGATATTTGTTTGAATTTTGAACTGAACTCAGAATAGTTAATCTGTATGTTGGTGTTTCTGAAGATTGGTTCTAGGTACGTTTGTATAGATGTTTTTCCCATATTTATTTCCTGAAATGGGCTGATATATAACCTTCACATTCCTGGGTTGCTCAATAAAGTCAATGAGAATCTGTTACATTCTCTCTACCCACCACTTGCAAATATCATGACAGGGATTGTAAGCTCATGTTCTTTCCACACAGTTTGTTATTGTCTGCTGTTCATAGATGAGAATTGCAATTCCAATGCAAAAGTTATCATCTTTGTTCTTTTGTGCATCTGTGTACAATATACATATCAAAGATGTTTTTGAAATTGTCATAGCTTTTGTGAAGAATGCAGTCTGTAGTAGTTGATTTGCTGCACTTTAGGACTTGGTGGAAAAAAAACTGGATCTTCTTTGAATTGGGCTGTGTTCTGTGGTTTTTATTCCCACTTGAATCCAGCTAATTCTTTTGTTGACTTTATACAGGACAACATCATAACCAGCCTGACCAATATGGAACACATACTGAAGAAGGCTGGAGTGTACAACAGCCAAAACATAGTGAATGTAATAATAAAGGCAAGGACAAAAGTCAAGACAATGTAAATAGTTACAATATTCCATCTCAGAAATATAGACGGATATAGAAAGCATATACTTATTATCTTGACTTATCTTAGGTCTCAGGTAATGATTTAGTAAAGGGTTATACTGGTCAGAAAACAAATAGAAACAATAAAATGCAATATGGTATGCAGAAAATTAATATTAAAAGAATGTAGCTATATGAATAAAAATGAATTTCATTTGCTGATTGGTCTCTATGGTCTAATTAAAAGTGATGTTCAAATTAGACTGACTCCTCAGGATACCAATTCAAGTATGTTTAGGTGTTTGTTTCTCATCTTGGCTGCCACTTATAGAATCTAAATATTATAAGAAAAAGTAATAATAAAGAATAGCAGAATTAGTAAAAAAATTTAATGGTGATAACAAAGAAATTTGAATAATTTAAGGCTTTTATTAGATGAATTGCTGAGATTTATAATTTTTTTGTTTTAAATAAAAATCCAGCTTTTAGTTTAAAAGTTATAAAACCTTTAACTTGGAAAAAAAATTACTTTCAATGAAAATAAGTAAAGTAGGTTAGCAGCATTATTATTTTTATTAGATGAAGTATTGAAATCTAATTTTGACTAGTAATTGCTTTTAAATCATAATGCTTCATCTAATAATTAGAAAATACTGCTACTATTAAAATTATTTATATAAAACAAATATTGGCATTAATAAAGATGAGGAATTGAATGATGTGTTATAGGTTAGATTTAATCTTCTAAAAAACTATAAAGATTTTTATATAAATTAGCTGAGTATTAAGCTTCTCTGAGTCAAAAGAGAATATGAGTTTGAATCCTACTAAGGGTTTATCTTTTATTTCTGATCCATGCTGATAATTCATTGCTGTTGATTGATTGAGTAAAGTTATGATAAAATGAAACTAAAACAGTAAAGTACATGTAAATACTAATCAAAAATTAAAAATAATGGTTTACAATTTATCTAATAAGAATAAACTAAAGATAAAATGATATTGGTGCTGTTATTAGTATTACTAGTGTAAAAATAAAAGAATAAATATAATACTATACTAATGAAAGTTCATAGAATGAAATGATAGGTCAAAGGTTAGATTGGTCTTTTGCAAAAATCATCAGGTTTTCATAGCTTTGAAGTTTGTTTTTTACTTTTTAAGCATTTCACTCCAAGCAAGGTGAGAGTGCCATTAGTACACGTGGAGTGAAAGTGAGAGAAAGGATTGAGAAAATGATAAAAGATGAACCAGGTTCAAGACAACAGAAGATGGTGATTGACTTTGTATTTATATTTTTGAAGATTGTAGTTATCAGGGAAGCAAGTAAGAGGAAGGCAGTTACAATGTCAAGAAGAGTGAGAAAAGAAACTGTTGGGGTAAAAGTAGCAGTTACATTTAACCATTTCAACAATAAAAGGGTGGGACCTAAATGCCACCCTAGTAGCATCCTTAAATTCATGTAATTGGGACACCAGGGAAAAAAAATAACCTTGTCAGAGCAGTTGCCCTGAAAATATTTGTAGAAAAGACAGAGGGAAGCCATATCATGTTGGTGAGAAATTGATTGAAGTCGAGAAGCTTGGTAAGGATCAATTACATTACAGATCATTCTTTAGATTTTGTCAAGAATCTGTAGATATATAGCAGAAGCACCAGACCAGATATGGCAGCAACATTCAATGCATAGACAAATGGTAGATTTGTAAATGTGAAAGATGTATTCTGATGAGAAAAATTTTTAATCATTTCACCACCAAGCAAAGCGATAATGCCACTAACACACAGGGAGTGAAATTGGAAGAGAAGACTGAGAATAGGGAGGATTGAGGAAAGGACAAAAGATGAATGGGATTCAAGAAGACAGAAGATGGTGATTCATATTGCATTTAAATCTTTGAAGATTTTAGTTACCAGGGAAGGAAGGAAATGGAAGAGTTCCACAGGTGGGTAGTGCAAGAAAAGAAACTGTTGGAGTAGAAGTGTTGGTTACATTTAACTATTTCAACAGTAAAAGGGTGGGACCTAAATGCCAATCTAGAAACATACTTGAATTCATGTAGTTGTGGCACTAGGAATAAAAGCTTGTCAGAGCAGTTGCCATGAAAATATTTGTAGTTATAGCAGCTGGTGTTTATCATGCTTACTTGAGGCAAATAGGAATATCATTTATCCCTTATTTCTGATTTGTATGTAACAACTTTGTAGGTGATGAATTATTCCCCACCCCTGCAACTCCTATCCCACAGGCACAACATTGATAGCTTTTCACTACTCTATCACTATTACTGTGGCAAATGTTCAAATGAGTTACATCCCTTAGTTCCACCAGTTCAAGCCTTCCCATCTAGGGCCTACCATGCTGCATACATGACATAAAATCATCTTCATTCCCTTTGTACTCCTTTGCTAAGGAGTATGTTCCACTTATCCAGAACTGTTACTTTGTGGAACAAACTCCTGAAAAGATGCTTCCCTGACTACTACAATCTTGACATCTTCAAGTGTAGGGTCAATTGATATCTATCCTACATATCCTTATAAAGTGCCCACCTTCCTCCTCCCTTACAGCAATCTCACTCAGTAATCCTCTACCTTGAGTGACCCTTGGGCCTTGTATTGGGTGAAATGAAGTATAAAAAAATCACTGATATAGATTGATGGCCTGAATAAAGTTATGATAAAAATAAATATAAATATTCATCCAAAATTTAAAATAAGGATTGATAACTATTTACACTATTCAGACTATTGTCTCATCTTTGTTGCCATATTTATCACAATGTTTCAGCTGTTGTATGTTCCTGCCTTCTTCAGGTGGTTGGAATGTCGAACTGAACCCTTTATTTCACTTGCTGGGGTGGACTGTTCTAGTTCCACATGCCATGTCTAATGGATGTCAGTTATCAGTTATCTCCTGTTAATTCACCTCTCCAAGTTCTCCACTGCCTTAACCTGGTATTGAACTCAAAACTCTTTGGTCCTGTCACTGGATCTATCCAACACCTTTATCCACTATGCACAGAAATATAGACAGATATAGAAGTATATATACAAATATAGACAGATACTGAAGAATAATTCTTCATGTCATAAAAAATAAACTAAAGATAGTGGTGTTGGTAATACTACTAGTGTAAATGTAAAAACAAATATGGCATGAAAACGTATTTAAATATTAGTGAAAATGAGAAAAGATTATAGATAAAATTTAAATATTATCAAATATAGTATAAATAATATTTAAATATTAATAAAATGAAAAAGCTTATAGACAAAATTTAAATATTATTATCAAATATATTATAATTAATATTTAAATATTAGCAAATTGAAAAATATTAGAATATTTTAATATTAAACAAAAAATGGTTATAAATAATATTTAAATATTAGCTTAATGGGAAAAGATTATAGATAATATTAAATAAAAGCAAAATCAAAGTGTATAATTAATATTTAAATATTAGCTTAAAGGAGTGTTAGAATAGAACTTGGTAAGGGTTTTTTTGTAATTTTGTTGTGCCAGTCTATGAGATCTGATGAAATCTGTCTTTTTTAAAACTTAGAGAATTAATCCGCTTGAAGCCATTTTTAAAACAGTTGCATATAAATGATAGTTTAGACATTTCTTGGATGCCATGCATGACATCCATATGAGAGTAGAATAATTCAAAATGCTGACGAGCTAGAACAATTCAGGGTACAGATTCATTATCAGTGCAATCAGTTTAGTAAATGTTTCTTACCTATTGATATCTCTGGAATGATCTTTCTGGAGATATTTTTGTACTGGAAAAAATTTTTTAATATACTTTACTTGATTTAATTGTAGAGATCTTCTGTTATTTTTTATTCAGTGTTTATAGCTTAGAACAATCCAATTTCAATTTTCCAATTTGTTTAATAATTATCTGCAACCTTTATTTTAACAAAATATGATAGAAACTTTAGTACAATTAAGTCAAATTAAATTTTGATATTTGTCTATTACAACCTTGCAAAAATTTCATGTTGTTCAGAATAAGCTTTTAAGGATATTTTAGGATAGCTGAAAGTTGAAGTTTTCCCAAAGCTTCTGGAAGTTTTGCATGGTTACAAAAATAAAGCAATGGTTCTACAGTGCTGCTAAAATGAATGAAGCAACTGAAACATTGCTAAAAATGTTTTAATCCTTTCATCCCAAGTAATGAAAAAAAAAGCCATTAACATGCTCAAGGTTATTGAGAGTGCAAGAAACAGAGGACAGTAAGAGTACAGGATACAAAGAGGACAGTAAGAGCACAGGGTACAAAGAGGACAGTAAGTGCACAGGGTACAAAGAGGACAGTAAGAGCACAGGATACAAAGAGGACAGTAAGAGTACAGGACACAAAGAGGCATTGCATTTAAATTTTTGGAGTCTGTAGTTGATGGGGAAGCAGGAAGATAGATGAAAGTTTGACAAATGAGAAATGCAGGAGGAAAAAACTATTAGCATAAAACTTACAGTTCCAACTGGCAATTTTGTGAAGTTTTAAGACCAACCTACCAATTCAATTTAGTATTGTCCCTAAATTTGTGAAATTGAGGGAACAAAGGGTGGTATATATATATATATATATATATATATATATATATATATATGAAATTCAAAAAACATATAAACAGAATATATATATATATATATATATATATATATATATATATATATATATCGAATGTAACAGCAAAATTGTCCAAATCAAATAACAGCATAATTGTTCAACTTGAGTAACAGCAAAATTGTTCAATTGTTAGATTGCTTTGAACCGTTTGTATCTTAGAAATGATTAACGATATCTTACTGGAATTCTCTGAGGTTTTTATAACACTACTGGACTCTACTCTGTGCAATAAGAATATATAATTACTCTCCAAGCTTAACAGAAGTTATGGAATTTTTTGCAAAACAAGCATTTCAATATAAGGGAGCTGACTGGAAATTGGTGGAAATGTAAAATGGCATTAACTGTTATATGCACTTTAATATGTTGTTGCTATATTTGTAATAAATTTTGTTGAGTGTTGATTGATTTTGATATAGAGGGCCTTGAGAATTTGAAGTTTATTTATTATTTTTGTGGTGTAGTATATTGGTGTAGTCAGCAAATATTTTCCTGTATTGTAAAGGTGGACAGGAATGTGTCTTTAGATGCTGTGCAATAGAACTTGTATCTGATAAATGAAGTATAACATGTCTTGATAATGTTCTGGTTGTCAAACCAACATATGTGCTTACTTTTTTGTCAGAGATATAATCTCCCAAAGGACATTTAAACTGATATATATATATATATATATATATATATATATATATATATATATATATATTGTCATCCACAGACAGACTGTTTCACTGTATTACAGCTCATCAGTGTGGTTAGACATCTAACTGTTTCAAGCCAAGATTGAAATCTGACTGATTCAGCAACAGTCAGAGATTTTTCCCCAAGCCATTGGTGCACAGTTGAAAGAAAAGCGAATGCTTATGTACTTATTCTGTGAATAAACATGCCAATGACTGAGAGAGCTCAATTCAAGGAAAGGGAAGAGCCTTGCAATATTAGTAGTAATAGTCATTGTTTACAAATTCACACTTATCTTCCAAGAGTGCACAACCAAATTTTTCGGGTGTGTATATGCCCTTATTCAAAGGTTGAATACTGCTCAGGCACATCTGTATTAATAAATATTTTCACAGTAATTATTCTGATGAGCTTTCCTTGTTGGTACCTTAACTTCACAAATTTAAATGCAGTACTAGATCGGCTGCTAGGTTGAATAATTTCAATGTTGAAATTACTAATTATAACCATAAGTTCTATATTAATAGTTACTTCTACCACACTTCTCATTTGTAGAACTCTCCTCTAGCTTCCTGCTTTCCTATCAACTATGACCTTCAAAAATTTAAATGCAATGTCAATCATCATCATCTCTTTCCTTCAAACCTGTTCTTTTATTCTTTCACTCTCAGTAACCCCTTGCATCTTAGTAACTTTATTGCCTTGCTTGAAGAAAATGATTAAAAAAAGTTGTTGCATAAAGTATAATATAATGACTGGCTACATGGTTCTGTGTATTTCTAGGCTAGCTAGCTAGCTAATCCCTGTTGCAGATGCCTACTCAGGCAGATTTGTATTTTTTCAATACCTATGATTTCTACTGCAATAGTTTCACTTTCTGGAAGTAAGTACATAATCTGGCTTGATCAGTGGTTGAACAAGGCCAATACACACAAGTCCTTAGTCAAGTGACTTATGACTTTCCATTAGTACAACCATCTATGGCTTCCAAACAGTTTTCTCTACTCAATTTCATTCAAAAGACTTTGGTCAATTTGTGTTATGGTTTAAGCTATTTCCAAATGATACTGAATGCTTGGAAAGCCTTTCCAGGCAGATAACATGAAGATGTCATCTGCCTGCTAAGTTGAACATAGTGATATACTAACATTGTAAACATATATAGTGAGTGACCATGGTTAAATGTAAATAAATGACAGAACTGCCCAACAAACAGAACTGATAAAATTTGTAATAAGCAATAGTAAGAAAAAGAAAAGAATAGGACAAAAAATAAGACAAAACAAATAAACAATATAAGCAAGACAAATTAACATTAATAAGGCAAACAAAAGAAATATGGCAAAAAGTTCACAAACTAAGAACTGGGGTTGACACACAAGAGCAAATTCAGATGAATGAACATAATGCTCTGACTTCAAGACAAAACAGACTGGGACTGAGTCAGATGAAACTGAGAATTGGCCTATTTTATTGGCTAGGAATAAATCCCAGTATGCATTTGTGTACTTCTACCTATAAATTGGAGAGGGTGGGTCTTTTGCAATCATCCCCATTTTGGATTGAAACCAATAAAACAAAAAGTATAAGAAATAAATAAGTAGTATTATGGTAATGAATCCATGTTTGAATTAGTTTTTCTTTCAATACCTACAGAGACTACCATAGTTTATACTGCAACTATTAGTTACAGTTTGTTATATTCTGCTTCAAATTAGATCTCTTTCTGATTCACTCTACATGTTGGCTGGATGTGAATGCTAAGAAAGAAAAACAAAAAATAAAAAAAGTTGTCCTCTGTAAAGGGGCTCTGATCATCACATCTGGCCCACAAAACAAATCCCTTCAAAAAATATAAAATACAATATAAATGGAGCTAATCACAAACATTGCTAACAAAGAAAAACATAAAAACAAATGACTTCATGAGCCACCACATTTACTTTTAAGAACACCACTCATAATGACAGAAAAAGAATCACAGCAAATGGCAAGTTTCAATAACTCCACCACTGGAAAATGTCTTTAACAGTGACTTCAGTCAACTGACCCAATACATGTATCAACTCCAGGCCATACCAACTCTACACTTCTTCCATGTTGCTTTCCTTGCCTACAGAGAAATTCTGATCACATTCTCTTTATTGTCAATTACAAAGAATTTTATATTAAAAACTTTTGTCTTTTTTTTCCTTTCCCCTCACAGCAGGTACTTGTTTTATTTTTTGTTCTTTTGTGCTACCATATGCGTGTTTATAACAAGTTCCTAGGATAAAATGCATAATCTGGTGCTATCAACAGTTGAATAAGGCCAATATATTTAAATCTTCAATCATGATTACATGTGATTATATGCTAGCACAATTATTAACATATGTTGAGCAGTTCCAGCTATTCAATTTCACTAACAGGATTTGGGTCAATCTGTGGCATGTTTTTTTCAGCTACTTTCCAAAGGTGCCACCTACTGAAATTAACTTGAAAGGGTTATATTATCTTATTGAGAAGTCTCCTTCTTGACAAATTGACCATAGTGAGATTTGAACCCTGGTCTCATGGTTGGAACACTATTGGGCTAACCACTCATCCACATACCTATCACAGTAAACTTGATATTCATTAAATCTAATGATTTTTTAAAGGTGAACAAAAGAACTATAGTATTATTTACATGATACATATTTTGATGTGTGATGGATTTTTATAAGATTTTGATAGATTCCAATGAAACATACTTTTTAAGTTACAAAACAAATGTAATGATTTCAAAATTGTGAATTAAACTTAATTCTTTTGAACAGGATTCTAAAACAAGGGAGATAATTAGTCACTGTAGTAATAATAATGGGTTGGCCAAAGCTTTCATTCAGTTTTTGTCATTAGATAGCATTTACTTTTAATTAATTTAATTTATAACTTTAAATTGTATTATAACATTTATTATATTAGCCTGCATTTTTTAAAACAAATTATCAAAATTAGTGCATTTTATTTATGATTTTAATAATGAAGATAGAAAAATAGATGTGTACAGTTTATGGAGAAGATACAATAAATAATCAAATAAATCAAAAGTGGTTACAAAGAAGGTTCTGTAAATAATCAAATGTATCAAAAGTGGTTATGGAGAAGGTTCTGTAAATAAATGTATCAAAAGTGGTTTGTGGCATTTTGTGCTGGAAACTTTGCACTGAATAATATTGCATATTTGAGAAAATCAGTTGTGATCAAAATCAATATATCAATTGTGAATAATCAAAATTATAAGTCAAATTATATCTAAGTCAAATGCTGAAACTCATTTGTACCAGCATGTTTATATTAGTCATTTTCATGTGTGGGGTTCACATAAGAAAAATAGTCTAGTGAACTGTATTTCTATATGGAAATTGCTACTTAAATATAATAAAAATATTTTATTTTTAAATAAATTATGATGAACACTTTACAACAGCATGGTAATGGGAATATTAGTTATTTCCTTATAAGGAAACATTCAGCATTCATTGAACAAGCAGCCAGTGCTACTTTCACTTTAAATTTATAAAATTCTTCTTTAAAATAATTTTTCAGGGAAATAGGTTTCTCAAGTCCAGTAGCTGTCATCACTCTTTCCAGTATTGATGGAGGTTTCCTTCCTAACCTTTTATTTGAAGTAGTTTGGAATGCCAACATCTTGATTATACCATACTTTTCTATTCTCAAGTCCATTAGTTTTCATTGCTCTTTCCAGTATTGATGTGGGTTTCCTTCCTAACATTTTATTTGAAACAGTGTGGAATGTTAACATCTTGATTATGTCATTATTTTCTCTTTGTGTTGCAGATGCTATCCATTTTAGTTGTGACTACTGTCAAAAGTTCTCAAGTAATATTGTTTTTGTTATTTGGTACTGTTCTTTGTGATTCTGTTGCACCAATCCACAAGGTTTGAGGAAGTAGGATCTTCTCTAAGACCTACAATGTTTGCTCAAAGCCATTTTTAAACATTGACTTGAGAGAATGGTTGTATACAGCTGACAGACTAGATAGTTTTGAACAAGTTTGGTACCATGTGTGACATCCATATGAAAGTTTTGATCTGACAGGGCTTTTTCAAAACATAAGTAGTTAAGTTTTTAGGTGAATGCTTTGGTTTTGTAGCAATTTGCAATGTTAGGTAAAACTACCTCTAGTGGAGACTATTCTATGTTCAATTTCCTTATCCCCTGTAATAAATGATATATACATCAAAGTATTTGAAGTGTTTAGTAATTCTGTACCCTGAAATCCCTGTCGCTGTTAAGAAATGATCCTTGACATGTCTCCAATATTTTTAAAATTGTTTAACCACTGCCTGAAGGAGAAATATTTCTTAAGTTGGAATGTATATATTGGATAATGTTTTTATTGTCTCAATTTGACATTGGAATGTATATATTGGATAATGTTTTTATTGTCTCAATTTGACATTGGAATGTATATATTGGATAATGTTTTTATTGTCTCAATTTGACATTGGAATGTATATATTGGATAATGTTTTTATTGTCTCGATTTGACATTGGAGTACAGATACTCGATATTGTGTTTATTATCTCAATTTGACATTGGAATGTATATATTGGATATTCTGCTTATTGTCTCAATTTGATATTTGAGTGGACATTGGACATTGTATTTATTGTCTCAATTTGGTATTATAGTGTATATATTGGATATTGAGTTTATTGCCACAATTTGAAACTGGAGTGTAAATATTGCATATTGTGTTTATTGTCTCAGTATGACATTGGAGTACAGATACTGGATATTGTGTTTATTATCTCAATTTGACATTGGAATGTATATATTGGATATTCTGCTTATTGTCTCAATTTGATATTTGAGTGTATATATTGGACATTATGTTTATTATCTCTGACATTGGAGTGTATACATTGGATATTGTTTATTGTATCCATTTGATATTGTAGTATATATATTGTGTTTATTGTTTCAAATTGACATTGGAATGTATATATTGGATATCGTATTTATTGTCTTCACTCGACATTGTAGGCTATATATTAGATACTGTGTTTATCGTCTCAATTTGATATTGGAGTTTATATATTGGTTATTGTGTTTATTGTCTCAAATTGTCATTAGAATGGATATATTAGACATTGAGTTTATAGTCTCAATTTGACATTAGAATACATATATTAGACATTGAGTTTATAGTCTCAATTTGACATTGGAATGTATATATTGGGTATTGTACACCCTACAAGCAAGCCATTAGTTGCCTGTTGGCAGGCTGCTGATGGCAATGACAGTAGTCCTATAGTGGCAGGCCACTGGTGGGCCTCTATCGGTCCACCAGTTGTAACATTGCCGAGAGGAACATGCCAGCAGTCTGACAGTGGGCCACCAGTGGTAAATGCTAGTAGCATGCAACCCAGTGGTAGATTGGTGGTTTGTGTATAGGGCTGGGTGGTCTGAAATTCTTGTAACCCTGTAACTCTCTTCCAAACTGTAGCTTATGTCAGCCATCTGAAATAGAAAATTATATTATGTGGAGGTGACAAGACATTCGGACCGCCCTGTACATATATATATATATATATATATATATATGTATATATTGGATATTATTACTATTGACTCAATTTAACATTGAATAAATTTGGTATTGTACAGTGTGGTCCGAAAGTCTTGTCACCATCTACCTCTCTTCCAATCTGTAGAAACTTGTGTCAGTGTTATATTCCGTGTTAATAGGAATATATACTTGGCAAACACAGTGTATAAATAAGTAGAGGTTTATTGTAAAAAAAAACAGTACAATAAGAATAAAGGTAAGAGTTATGCACAAGGTCATCACAAATCAATCCAGTAGTCAGTGCTATTATTTGAAGGTCAGTAGTTCTCATGTATGTCTGAGTCATACTCAACAGATCCCAGCTAGCCTCTGTAGTCCATTGCCTTACAGATACTTATAGTTAGTTACTACCTATAGTGTAGTCACTCATGGGAGTTACAGGTTATTCCATTACATCAGTCAGCCATCTGAAACTGAAAATTATATTATGTAGGGGTGCCTTTCAGACCACTCTGTACATGTGTATATTAGATATTATTATTGTCTCAATTTGATATTAAAATCTGAATTAAAATACCTTGAATTTTCAATGTTAAATTTATTTCTTTTTCTATAAGAGACTGTCAGAATCCATCTACTCAGGTTTTTTTGCTATCTGAGTTTTGGGATTCCAAACATTTAACAACAACAACACATCTTTTAAATGAAACAAAAAAATTATTCTTTGAAGGAAAAGTAGAAGGAGAATGTCAGTTTAAATAACATTTATATATTCTTTTCAGAAATATACAGTAACAATAAAATGTTCAATTTTCCTTGTAGTTAAGTTTGTTTTATAAAGTAATTATGTGTTCTTAGTGCTTGGTATGAAATGTGTGAAGCAAAATATGTTTGTAGACAAAGTCTTAGTAGGTGGTTGCTGGTTCCTTCTATTGTGTGTGTGGACATGTCTTTAGTTGGTGGTTGCCAACTGTCTTTCTTCCATTGTGTGTGTATGTGTGTGCATGTGTGTGTGTGTGTGTGTAAATGTATATTTGTGTTTGCACATGTAGATTAAACTGGCCTCCCAAACTGGTTTGAACCTTGAGAAAAAGTATGTTTTTATTTTTATATCTGTGAGTGGATTCAAAATCTAATTTTGTGTAGAGGTGTGAACTTTTTGAATACAAGGTTGTCATTGGTTAGAAAATAATTTTAGCTTGTGAATATCTTTTTCTTGAATTTACAGAAGTGATGAAGGGAGTTATTATTATTATTTTCTAAATGGTCCAAAAATAATATGCGGTAGGTCTACAACTATGTCCACAAGTATTTTGATAGTATTTACCTTTGTAATGATTATTTTTCCAATAAACCTTCTGATGGGATTTTATTGATTGAAAAATATATATCAAATTTAATTCTTTTAAGAATTTTATTTATGAGGCTAGGATTTTGTCCACTTTTAGGATAAGAGGGCGAGATTTTGTCCACAGGTTTTTTGCCCTGTTACCATTCAAGACATAATATCATTTAAGAAGTTTGTTAAGATATTATTTAATTACTATGGATTAAATAAAACTTCTATCATCAATGTTTAGTTTAAAATATTATTTGATTCATTACTATAAATTAAATATAACTTATTTTAAGATATATTAAATAAATAAAAATTTTATTTAAAATATTACCAAAAATGTATTACCTACATTAAATGAAATCATTACTTTACCACAAATTAAATTTCACTTTCCCTAACCAAATAAACTATAACATGATTTTTCTTCTAATTGTATTCTATGATTTCAATTCCTATTATCTTATAGAGTTAATTAAATAAAATAAAATATTAATTATTAATTAAATAAAATATTAATTATTCTCTTTGTGATATTTTTTCTAGATAGAAGCTGAAGCTATGATTTTTTCCAGTTAAATTTATCTTATGAATTTATTATCCTATTACTTTTTTTCTGGTGGTTTTTTTCTTTTTCCTAAAATAAAATAGGTTTTGTTACCCTACATTTTTATTTAGTAAAATTGAATCGAGTTACTTCCCTTGGTCTGTCTTCAAAACATTTTATCATTACTAATTTTAAATTGAAAAATAATGTCAATATGAAAGTCTCTTCCCCCCCAAAAAAGAAATAAAAGAAATGATACAATATAAATTTTAGATAAATACTATAATTACTCTATATCATCCAACAAATTTATACTTGTGTGTAAAATTAAAGCAAACAATACAATACTTCAATTTATGTAATTTCTTAATTTTTTACTTATTTTCTTGTTATATATAAAAAGGATACATGTCTGGCTTCAATAAATATAAATATTGTCAAAACACTTAAGTTCTAATGTTTTTAATGATCTGTTAACAAGATAAGAGGACAAAAACTGGTTGCAGTAAAAATTGTTCTTGGGAAAATATCATGAAACATATACTTAAAAGTATAAAAATAAAAATATTGTATGAATAGAAAGTACAAATTAATTATTATTATTATTATTATTATTATTATTATTATTATTATTATTTCCTTACAACTAGTTATTTATTTTATTAAATAAAAAAGAATACATTTTCAACTTTAGTGTCACTCAATGTAAGAACAATGTTTAATTATTCAAATATTATTTCATTAATTCCTATAAATTAAATGTGACTTTTGGTGAAGAAACAGTTTAAAAATTAAATTCTTAAAAATAAGAAAATGATTTAAACTAATATAATAATGATAACAGTGATGATGGTGATATCTTTGGTTTTTATCAAATGAAACAGTTCTTATTTTATTTTATTCATTTTTATTTTATAAATTCATTTCTCAATTTTATTTATCAAATTTTATTTTACAAATTCAAGGTCTTATTGGCTACAAGGTTTTGTTTTAATTTAAAATTAATTTAAAAACTAGTTAAATTAAAACTTTTTAACTGAATAACCTGCAAATAAAAAAAAATCTCTATCCTATTATGTTTTAATTTCAACACTGATTTATATTTTTACCATTAAAAAAAAAGTGAAAATTGAGTTTATTTTTTAAAAATGATTTTAATCCTGAAGAAATAAGTAATTTTGCATTTTGGTATGTATTTTACATTAATATGACTTTGATGCTATAGTTTTCATTTTTAATTTTAAAAACTGGTGTTGATTTTTTTTCAATTTAAACTCATAAACAGAAATTAGTTTAAAAAAAAGGAATTTAGAAAAATTTGGTAATAGAACATTTCAGTAACAAAAAATTTGGTAATTTTGACAAGGTAGAAGAATTCAGAAACTATGACATAAAAGTTGACTGAAAATTGATTTTAGGGCTGTTCTGGAGTGGGGATTTGGGGGCTAAGTCTCCCCTCCCCTATATTTTTAAATAACTGAAAGTTGTAGGGTCCAGATAAAACTCCACTACAACAATACCAGGGCTGTACTTGTGGAAGGGGTGTAGTACTTAGGGTGCTCCTTCCCCAATATTTTTTTAAAAGTATTATTAACTGTGGCGGTTTAGATAAGACTGTACTTTCTGGATGAGGAGTTTAGGGAACTAAGTCCCACCTCCAATATTTTTAAATAAATATTTTTAAATGAGTATTTATTTAATTACTATACTCATACTATTGTTTTCAAGCAAATAAATTTAGTTTATCTAAATTAAAAAGTTCTTGTATCTTCTTTTCAAATCATTATTTTAATAAAAAATAGTAAATAAACAAAGTTTTAAATAGTTCTTCCTTTTTAAAGAAGCAAAAACTATATAGCCTCATTTCTATTTCAAAAATATAGGGGAAGGGGGGGTGCTTAGCAGACACCCCATCTCCACTCCAGAATGGTCCTAAAATCAATTTTGAATAAATTTTTATTTCACAGTTACTGAACTTTCCTTCCTAGTCAAAATTACTGAATTTTCTGTTACCGAATTTTCTGAGCACTGAGTTTTTGTCATGGAATCCCTTTAATTTTTAGATTGTTAAAAATGTTATGCTTCAAAGCTGTATGATGAGAATATGGGGGTCAGATAAACGCCATTTTTTTAAGCAGAAATAAAGGAGTTTTTGTTTTAATTTGTACTTATTTTTTGGTGGAAGATTTTTGTTGGGAGTTAGTTTTGTCTGAACTTGAGAAAATATGGTTGTAGGACATAAAGATATGCAAAACACTTATAAGGTATGCTTTATTTGAGTAAGAAAAAGATCCTAAAATGATTTGTAGGTTGGAAAAGTCACAGGAAAAAGTAATCTTTTAATTTAATACTTTTTCATAAAATAGTATTTTGATATATTTTATATACATGTTAATGAAATAAGTCACATTTAATTTATAGTAAGGAATTTAATTTCTTTTATGGTAATTGGATAATATTTTAATAGATGACTCTTATCACTGAAATTTAAATATATTAAGTAAATTATAATTTTACTTACTAAAAATATTATTTATTACAAATTAAAAATAATTGTGCAATGTTTTTCACTATCCACAAACTAAAGTTATGATTTTTCTTCCATTCCTTTTTTTAGGACTTTATTTTAGGTCACCTGAAACAAATAGCCAAAAAAATAAATGATGTGTTAGAAAACATTAGAAATTTGAATAGTATTTTTCATCTACTATAAAACTAAACCATCTTGTTATAAATTTTCATACCTGTAATTTTCATATCTGTAGTAGTAGGTGAATCATCTTTGTAAACTAAATTATCAATAAACAAGTAGAAATTATTCCAGGAAACGTTTCTTTTTTCAAATTTCTTGCCTGTTAAATATCAGTTACTATGCTATGAGAAATTAAAACATTTTTATAATCTTTTACTCACTTAAAAAGTATTAGTAAGTTGAACTATTTTAAAATGATTTTTACCAATTTTATTTTTCGTTTAAAAAAGGGGATAAAAATGTATGTTTCAAGATCTTTAAATTATTTATTACATCTTGGTTTCTGACAAATACGATAAAATAAACACCGTAAAAGTAAAACAGAGGAAACTACATTTAAAAATATGTTACTTTGACCCATTTTTAAAGCAGAAAAAAATAAACGCATTATCTCCCTTACATTAATGATTTTTCTTTGAATCACAAGTGACAATGAAATCTTCATCATCAGAGCTGTTTCGACTTGAAGGCACATTACCAAAATAATTTCACATATTCAGCATGACTACTCATTTTCAAACATGTCCATCTACTTAAACACATTTATATTTCTTCAACACTCACAGGACAAACTTTATACTGCAACTATATGGAGCAGGACTTGATCACTTCAACATGGTGTAATGGTTAACAAGCTTGTTCTGCTAAATCAATTACAATTGAGCAATGAGTTCGATTCTCACTGGGTACTCCACACTTTCTGCCTTGTGCCAAGCTATGCTTAGAAAATCATTTTATTGGGCACTTCGATATATTGTAATGATTAGTAAGCTTGTCATGTAAAATCAATTATGACTGAGTAGTGAGTTTGATTCTCACTGGTTGCTCCATACTTTCAGCCTTGTGCCGCATCTAAGCTACGCTTAGTGGATCACTATGTGGAGCAGGCCTTAGTTACAGTTCAAGCATATGTTCTTCTCAGGTAACATATGGTTTTGTATTTAGAATTGTAATTCTCTTATATCTGTTATCAACCACAGCTAGAGAGTTCACACCTTAGTATTTAACCAATAACTTGAAGGAGAAAAGATGGATTCATATCTTTCCCAAGGGTATCTGTGCAAAAATAAATGCAACAATCTTGACCAGAATTTGAAAAGCCTGCTTATTTCTTGCTCTGAGAATTTAATAATTGCACCAAAAGATAGGTAAGAAGATTTAATTCCTAACTGGCAAATGATTTTCTTTTCTTTAATTTACAATCACCCAATACAAGAGCCACTCAAGGCAGAGTACTACTGAATTAAGTTGTTGAAAAGAGATTATGGCTGACCCTAGATCTGGAGAGGTTAAGATTGTGATGATCAGGAAAGTATTCTCACAGGAGTCTGTTCATCAGATTAGCAGTTCTTAGGAATAAGCTTTCCAAATGGACCTTCTCTCTTACCAATGGAATGTAAATGAAATGAGAAGGATTTGGCCCTATATACCCTACACTCAAGCCACTAGTGGTCCTCTGGTGACTGCCACTAGTGGGCCAGCCATGTGCCTCTAGTAGTACGCTAGTGGTAATATTGCTGAGCCGAACACACTGACAGTCCAAGAGCAGGCCACCCAGTGGCAGATTTGTAGCTGGCATATAGAGTACATGTCATGCGTGGTCTTAGCTGCATAGGTTTGAACTTGTGGCAATAGATAAATAAATAAAAATAAATAAATAACAAGACCAAAATTTCAACACCTCTAGATAGATAATAAAAATTGACAGGCAAAAAGAGCCATAGTTTGACCAACAATAAGGTAAGAAATGAAATAAACAAATAATAATGAGACCAAAATTTTACTTTTTCTGAAATAGTTCAACCAACCAATCAGAAAGCTTTCACAACCAGGATGTAAAGCTGTAAGTGAATCTATAGATGTGTATATAAACAGATAAAAAATCAAACAAAATCACAGTTGATAAATTAATTTTGTACATTCTCCAATACTGAGGTCATTGTAACATACCCAGAGATGAAATAAGACATTTACATGACTAGCTAAACTGTTCTTTACTACATTGAAAACAACATACCTTCCTTCACTATATAGTCAAGTGGCAGATACTGTATTTGGATACACACACACACACACACACACACACACACACACACACACACACACACACACACACACACATACTTCTTTCCAGACTCCCTCTCCCTAATATGTATTGTGCTAACCCCACTTTACTTTAGGACTGATATGAATAAGAAGAATACTTTATCAACATGTAATATAAAGATATTTATTTATACTGAAACATGAATACAGTGGTTAATATAAACACAGTGTCCTTTCCTATATATAAAGAATATGTCAAGTGGACTTACCCATCTGGTGGAGTGAAATAGTGCTAGATAACTTGTACCTTTAAAACCCTTGGCAATTGGTACTGTCGATGGTGGAGAGAATTTGTTGTGTGTTGCTTTGGAGCAAGTCTGGTCCCTTCTTTGGTGGTGGTTAGCTTTTTCTGAACCCACATTGTTTTATTAACCAATGAGAAACCACCTAACATCATGTGACCAATCTCTATATATAGAAGCAGACGGATTTTACAAACCCAACATATGCAAAGATTTTTACATGTGAAATTTTGAAACTTCATCTTTCACATTCACTTATGTATTATTATATTATGATATAGGTTAAATGCAAATATAAACTTTGTCACTGAGCTGACTGATCATTCAGCATCTAAACTTCAGAGACTTATAGACAAACTCTTTTTGTAATAATTCTGTTCACTTGTCAGGATGCATCGGCAACTGACTGCCGATTTTATCACTTTATGTACCCTTCACTACTGTTAGGTTGATTTTTTATCTTCCTTGTGGATGTGTGTGTGTGTATGCCTGTATATGCACATGTGTCCCTACTTGCAAGCCACCAATCTGCTACTGTGTGGAATGTTACTAGTGTCTGGCATTGGTAGCCCACTGTTGGGTTGCTGATGTGTTCATCTCGGCAATGTTACCATTGGTGGACTGCTTGAAGCCCACCAGTGGCTGCCACCAGAGTACCGCTGACATTGCCATTGGCAGCCTGCCAGTGGGCCACTAGTGATTTGTGTGTAGGGTGGTTATTTCTCCTTTTCATGATTTTCTTTTTTTTTTTTAATTGTTGCACAAAGTTAAGGGTTTGGGTTAGGGTTGACCTAACCCTGCTAATGTAAACCCCAATCAATTAATAGGGTGATAATGGATGTTGTCAGAAGATAAACAACTCATTCATAACTGATAACCACCTAACACCCATAAACTTGTGGAACTAAAGAATGTAGCATTTCAGAACATTTTCCATAGAAGTAGAGAGGTTTGCAGTATTTTATTTGTGGGAATGGAGTTGTAGGGTGGAAAACTAAACATCCTCCTGAAGGTCATGTAAACATTTTTGATATCTGTGAAGGCTGAAAAGTGAGGATAGAGCAGATCCAGTCCAGATATGGCTGGAATACTCCATTTTTGGTCTGATCTTAAAAAGAAAATTAAAAAAAAAAAGAAGAGAGATAGAGAAAGCAGAGTGGGGGTGAGAGAGAGAGAGAGAAGGCAGAGAGAGAGATGGCAGGGTAGAAGGAAGAAGAGGCAAGGGGAGGAGGATTATTTCAGTCTCTTTTCCAGCTCTTTATAAGTAATTTAAAAAGTGCTAATGGAAAAGACAAGAGGTTGTAAACAAATAATAATGAGACCAAAATTTTACTTTTTCGGAAATAGATAGTTCGACCAGCTGAGCACATCCCGGAAAATTTTCTGGAAAATTTAAACTGTCTGACTTCTTTTTGGTGAGTTTTTATAACATTAATTTAGAGTTTCCTTTTTTTTCCCAATATTTATACATCCATTTTCATTCATATTTTTTTTTATAAAAAATTCTAAATTCTTTTTGGGAGTTTCTTTTTCAAAGGAACAATCTTACAAGTGTTCTAATTTTCTTAATTAGTTTTCATACAATTCAATATTATCTGCATTATTAAAAATAATTTTCATATTAATTTTTACACATTCCAACATTTCCTTAGTTTTCATACAATTCAATATTATCTGCATTATTAAAAATAATTTTCATATTAATTTTTACACATTCCAACATTTCCTTAGTTTTCATACAATTCAATATTATCTGCATTATTAAAAATAATTTTCATATTAATTTTTACACATTCCAACATTTCTTTAGTTTTCATACAATTCAATATTATCTGCATTATTAAAAATAACTTTTATATTAATTTTTTCTTTGGGTCTACTTTTTTTACTGCTTGAATGCTTCACTGATTCTGCAACAGATGCCCAAAAGTTGCAGATGTATTGAAAATCAATGTATGCAATCATTGATTTCACGCAGATGTTATATTGTTACAGATAGTTATTTTCTGTTAGATAAAAATGCTGACATAAATAATTATAGTGACAGTTGTGAAAGACTGTCGCTTGAATTGATACGGGCCCATAACCCATATTACAACATATGTAAGGGAACTATAATATCATATTGCATGGAGTATTGCTGCCATATATGGTCTGGGGCACCTTCTGTTTACCTCGGAGTTCTTGACAAGATCCAGAGAAGGATATGTAATATAATTGGCCCTGATCTGGTGTCTCGTCTACAGTCACTCTCTCACAGACGCGCTGTCACCTCTCTCTGTCTTTTCTACAGATACTTTCATGGTAATTGCTCTGATGAGCTGCTTTCACTGGTTACCAGACTCCATGAATTCAAGCACCCTACAAGGCTGGCATCCTGCTCCCACCCTTACACTGTAGAAACGTTTAAATGTAGCCGTCTCTTCTACTCCAATAGCTTCATACCTCGCACTTCTCACCTGTGGAACACCCTTCCCAATTACTGTTTCCCTGAGAGCTATAATATCCAAGTATTCAAATGTAATGTCAATTGACATCTCCAGTTACCTTGATCTATCCACTATCCTTCTCCTCATCCTTTCTTCTATCACTCCTATCTGCTCTTGCTCCAAATCTTCTGCAACCCCCTGCATCCTAGTGGCTTCACGCCTTGCTCGGGGTGTAATGCTTAAAATAAAAAAAATATAATTATTACTACATCACAAAAAATAGAATATATGCCTATAATATCCAGATATTGAGGGTAATATACAGTGATTTGCAGAGGCTTGGTGATATTTGGTGATGTCAGGGGGTAACTCCTTGATTGTATGTCCCTAAGACTCAAGTAGGGGGAGGAGCTATAGGGTCTAGTACACAGGGTTAGTGTGTCTGAGACTTCAATAGCTGTCACATGGTTTTTCTACTTCTATGTAGGGTGAACAACCTTTTTTCCTCAACACTAAAATAACAATGAGAAACTAGACATCAAAGAGAACAGCTTCAAATCATACCTGATAATGATTAGAAAAACTTTTTCAATTCAACATTTATTGTACCACTAGCAGTAGAGTCCGGCATTGCCCGCGGATGTAACAGTAAGAGATAGATCAAGTATCAACCATCATAAAGACTGAAAAATAAAATTGACAAAGATTATTGTTTAAGGTTGACGGACACGCATGTCTAAATTATTTTTTTTTTTTTTTACGAATTGGTCAAACCCAAACTCAAACAAAAACATTGTTTTCAATCGTTATGAGTCCACCGATTGAATAGAATTTTATTATAAACAATTGTCTTGTAAATGGAATTTTTAAAGCATTCTGAATGTAAAATAAAAAAAAAGTGTGCAAGACAATAAGAAACACTACCTGACAAAAAAAAAGTGAAGCTTTGTTGAAATCGGTTGAAAAATGTAGAAAATCCGATCCCATATATAAATGAACACACACACACACACACACACACACACACACACACACACAACCTGGGTTTTTATAATAAATATAACTCGATATGAGTTGTCCCCCTTTCATTCTTGCGATGACTCTTAATCGTATTTTCAAATTGATTTTGTGCAAAAACAATTGTGTTTTTCCAATTTTTGGCACTGACAGAACCACCGCAAGGTAATTTTACGTAGTCCTGTGAAGTTTTGTTGAAATCGGTTGAAAAATGTAGGAAATCCGATCCAATATATAAACGTACACACACACACACACACAACCTGGGTTTTATAATAAGTATGATTTTTCTTATTACTTCCAAATCAACTCAATCTACTTTGGAATGTATCTATTTTTAAGGGCTTTAAGCATAAAAGATAAATTGATATAACAATACATTTTCTTCCTTCACTCAAAAGAAAGTTACATTGATAAACTAACATATTTCTTTTTATTCCAACAGTTTAAAGATTTAAAGAATATAATCTACTCCTAAATATGTGAAAGTCTTAACTTAACAATGTTATATACTGCATATGGTTGCAAAAGAACAAATGAAAACAACAAAATATTGCCAGCAACTCAGAAAGTAAAGAAGACAATTTATATTAAAATAAAATACTATGTTTTGCTAGTATAAAGGATCAAGGTGGAATGTCTCTTTGTCGATGAGGGAAGTGACTTGGAGGATGGGAGAGTTGGTAAGGCCTGGCATTGAAGCTTATGTTGGGTCAGTTGACCAAGACCCACTGGTGAACTCTATGACTGGCTGCCTGCCTACTGCCTTGAGTATCATGATTAGGTCCTTTTAAACAGTCAGGGCCGATACATGTCTCAGTATTTTTTGTTATTCTTTTGCTCCAGTAATAACATTTGTGATTATCTCTGATATTTAAATTGTATTTTATATTTTTGGGAAATTTATTTTGTGAGTTGGATGTGATGCTCAAATCTCCTATGCAAAGAGAGATTTCTTTATTTTTAATTTTGTTTTAATAACATTCAAATCTGGCCAATAGGTTTTGATATGAAGTTTATCAGAAATAGATCTAATTTGAAGAAGAGTATAACAAAGCCTATTTCTCAAACTTAGTGGATGTATGCCAAACACTCAACATCTAGTGTCTTTTTCCAATAATGGCATCCCAAATTTCTAGGAATTGGTTCTATAAAGACAGGTAATCTTTAGGAACCTATTCTGCTTATTTTCTTTTCAAATTGAAACTGGAAACTTTATAGTATGAAAAAGAATTAAACAATTTTGATAATTTAATAGAAAACATTTGTTTATTAAAATATTTCCAGATTGAAATTTTGCTCTCATCTGTTCAGAAGTCTGATGCTTTTTGATTCTAATGTCATCAGTTGTGTTATGGTTTCTTAGCCATATTTTAACTGAATCACTGCAGTCCTTAAGATCTTTTAGTAACCCTTATTTCAATTTCAAACATTTTCTTGAATTTCACTGGTTGTTAAATATAAAATAAGCTTTGAGGAATTTCCATAACAAAACAGTCAAAAATTTGTGCAAAAGTAGGCTCAGCCGACGTAAAATAATCTTTCTCAAATTCATCCCTAATTTAAATGTTTCAAGAAATCCTATTGGCTAAAAAATAAAAAATAAAACATTCACCCATGCATTTCTCAGAAAAATTTGCAACAGCTACCAAGCCCTGTTGAGCTGATTTGGTTATTAAAAAACTATAAATAGAAATAGTAAACAAATTTTCGTCGCATTTGAGATTCACACATGCGAAAGTTACACATGGAATTATGTACCGCCAAAGAAACAAACTTCCTTTATGAGAGATTAGAAAATTTTACACAACAGACTTTTTCACTCAATATCTTTCATAGAAAAATCTTTTGTCTAAATTAAATTCAACCTTTTTAATCAAAGGCAGACATTGAACATTTCCGAAACAGAAAAGAACTTTTTCTCTAAAATATACTTTTGCAGCACAGTCTTAAATATTCTAGGAAATCCACTACGATCTCACTCTTTTGCCTATTTTTTCTACACAGCTGCCATTATCTATCTATGTGTTTATCTATGTCATTATCTATCTATGTATTTATTTTACTTTTTCTTTCTTTCTTCCTCACTGACTATTTTTTTATTGTTGTGGTAGGGGATATGTGTCTATTAGAGTTTCATTAGGTGTGCACACAAGCATAGCATGATAAACATTTTACCTAGATCATTAGCTATTAATATATAAGATCATTTTTGGATAATCCAACAACTGGTTTACTGGAGTTTTATAATTTTAAGAATTGGTTTGCATGAACTGGTGCAAACTGGTAGGATGTTACCACTGGCCTTTTCCCACTTGAACTTATTACTTATTTGTTACTTAAGTTATAAACTCAGTAATAGTCCTGCTAAAATCTCAATAAAATTGGTTACCTCTTTTGACAACAACTAAAACCTTGAATGAGAGTTATAAGTTGATTGATGAGAATCAAATAAAGCACTATATAGGATTACTCTGTTGCTATCAGTTTAAAAATGAAAAAGCCAGAACAATAATAAAAAATTATTTTTTTTAAACTTTCAAAAGCAAGTGGAAGATGTCTACAAACTTACGTTCACTTACCAAAATCTTGACATTATTATCTAGTAAGTTCAAATCCAACCATCATTGAATTAAATTTTCATTTCCAAATAATTAAATTTCAGTTATTTATTGTTAAAATATCAATAATTTTCACACCATACCATCTTTTATTTAGTTATTCAGAAACTGTCCAAAAAATCAAATTTACATAGCATGATTTTTTTTAATATAAAAAATTTGTGCTAAACATAGAAATTTAAAGAAAATATTAAGAAAAATTCTTTTTTTTTGGCAAGAAAAATAACCTTTGTCTTAAATGGAACTGCAAAACTTATGCAGTTAGATATATGAAAAAGCAAAGAAATGGCAAAACAACTCCTTAAATTGACTGATGGTACTGAACCCTTGTTAGAACCTCATCTATAGGAACCCTGGAGAACCTACACTTGCCATTCAATTGTTATGGATAAAAGCATTTCAAATTCATTTCATAAAATCTTTTGAGTTCTTAAAATATCATAAAGAGTTATATTTGTTCCAAGGCCATAAGCATTGGATGTTTAGTAAGAATTGTACTAACTACTCAGTAGTAATAATCTATAAACTAGATAGATATGCATCATTTACTAATAAAACAACTTATTTTATATAGTTATGATCATAAAATAAATAAAAAATAAAAAGTTTATGACAATTTTTAACTTTCATGTCCACAAAAATCGTGTGTCAGAAAGGACGGTTTTTCCCTTTCATCACTATTATTTTAACTACCTTCACTTCTTCGCAATGTCTATCTTTTTAAAAAATGATGTTTAGAATTGAAATAAAACATTTCTTTTCTGTTCTTGAGAATTTACAACAAAAATATTAAACACTATTTAGTTATTAGACTATCTATTTACAAGAATAATTTTTTATTTACAACATTCTAAAAACTAATACAATTGTATTAATCCTAGAACACTAACCATGGGTATATAGTACCCAGCGCAAATTTTCCTATTTTTAATTACAATTTTCAGTACCTGATTTTCTTACCTAAATAATATGTTTTTCGGTTCCTATTAATGTTAATTTAACGTACATAGTTTGAAGTGATTGCATGTAAAATATTTCAAATAAAGATTTATATTTAATATTTTTTTTGATATTTTCAAAATTGGGTATGATATACCCATGGTTAGTAGTGGTGTAACTTTAATTGATGGTTAGTGTTCTAGAGTTAAACCTAATGCAATGCAATATTTATCATTTACTAATTTATAAAGAAAAAATATGAAAAGACTTTTTTATTCATAAAATTATAAACATTTACTAAATTATAAAAATATTAAAACCAACCATAAGGAAATCCTTATTTACCATTTATAAAGTTTGAATCAATTGGCAATTAGTTAACGTTTTGCCAACCATTCCAATAAACAATATAATAAATAGTGTAAATAAACAATCTAATAAATAAATACTGTTAATTATTTTTGTTGTCAATTTTCAAGAACAAAGAAAATGTATAAATTCACTCTTATATGTTTAGGTTTTATTACAATTCTAATCATCACTTTTTAAAACAATAAATATTGCCAAGGAATGAAGGTAGTTAAAATAATAGTAATGTCAATGGAAAAACAATTCTTTTGACACTGTTATTTTGCAGACATGAAAGTTATAGATTGCCAAGTTCATTGATTTATTCATTTCCTATCTCAGAATTTTGTAGAGGTAATTTATTTATCTTTTTTTTGCAATAATGTTCACCTTGTACAAGGCTCAATTTTTGAAGGCCATAGTTGACAGGAAAGCAGGATGCTAGAAGAGAGACCTACAAGTGAGAAGTGCAAGAGAAGAAACTATCAACATGGAACTTACAGTTTCAATTAGAAATTTCAACAGTGAAAGTGTGAGACCTAGCTGCCAATCTAGTACTGTACTTAAATTTATGAAGTCGAGGTACTTATGAGGAAAGCTCGTCAGAACAATTACTGTGAAAATATTTATAGAAAAGGCACAGGGAAGACATATTATGGTGGTGTGAAAATGAGCTGTTAGGTTGGAACTGATAATGTTGATGATTCTTCTTTGAATTTTGTCAAGAATCTCTAGATATATAGCAGAAGCACCGGACCAGTTATGGCACCAATGCTGACTATATTTGCTTTATGCATTTCATTTATATTCAACTCATAAAAATCTTTTTTCTTAGCAAAAAATAAAATGAATAAGATTTATTTTACGTTATTTCTAATACCAAACATAAATAATGAGGTGAAATTCAGTTTTTCCCTTTCCTGTTATTAATAATGAAGAATGATAGGATTTAAACAATAAGAGTTACTTCCCCTTACGAGTCATAGTTTTAAGTACAGGTTGGTCCGAAAGTCTTGTCACTCTTACATTATCTAATTTTCTATTTCAGATGACTGACACGAGCTCCTACAGTTTGGAAGAAATATAAGGGGTGACAATACTTTCGGACCAACGTGTACAATGAGGTTTGAACATAAATTCATTCGGTTTATTAAATAAAAATTTAAAAATTTTGGATGTAAACTTTACAGAAAAATTTTAATTTCTTTCTGTCTACACCAATTTTGACAAAACAAAGAATGTTATATCTGCCAATCAAAGGAAGTCTTTTAAAACTATACTCTCCTAATAGTTTTCTTCATCTATGTGCCCTGTCCCTTCAGGACGTGGGTGAACATGGCTCTCCACAACTTCCTGTCCTTTGTAGCTCTAAATAAGACTTGACTTTTTGCTCCCTCTCCTAATCCTTGTTCTGCTAACCAATTGCACAATAGGTTTGTTACTTGCTACTTTTCCTCTGTCTCTCATCCTTTAAATATATCCTGTGAGTGTCAAATTTTCTAAGCCCTCTTTCCACATTATGTGCCCTATAAATTTTAACTATCTCTTTCTGATTTGAGGTATAAATATCATTTTTGTTTCCAGTTTCTCTAAAACTTTGTTATTGCTCACATGTTCAGTCCATGGTACTCTCAGTAATTGGTGTAGGGTGGGTTTTGAGCCCTGCCCTCAAGGAAATTTAAACTATTATGCCTCCTACTTAGTCATGAGCTGTTATAGATTCTAGTTTCATAAGTATTTTCTCAATCTGATTAATTTTTTCTGTGCCCTTAAAAATTTAGCAGCCATGAAATAAACAGAGTGGTGGGTGATTGAGAAAAATGAAAAAAATGAAAAAAATGTAATAAATGTGAGAGTCAATAAAAGGGGGTGTATGCTTATAGGGTTTATAGTTTAAATGAATCAAACATATGATTTCTTTTTTAAAAATGCAACTTAGGATTTTAACCAGGACTTTGGTTACCTAATTTTTGTACAAGAATTATTAGTACCCAAGTTACTTAAATGTTTTTTATGCTTCAGTCTAATAAATAGAAAATAAAGACATTTTGATGTAGCTAAACTAATAGAATTGGTAGGATTCTTGAATACAGTATAAAATAATGTATTTAGTACTACTTTTCATTTAATTTTACATTTTTTTCTTTTATTATTTTGAGTTGCTTAAGTCAATTTCTTAAGATGCAATGGAAGATTTTGACAAGTATTTGGGTTGCTTAATTTTTACACAAGAATTAATACTCAAGTTGTTTCAATGGTTGTTTAAACATTTTTTATATTTGGTTTAATAACTAGAAAAGAAACACATTTCAAAGAAGAATTTGCTAGAATTCTTGAATGCCATATCAAATAAAGCAACTTATTTAGAAACTGTTTTTTTTAATTTTACATTTTTCTTTTTGGCTTTTCTTGAGTTGCTTAAGCTACACTGACATCAATAGTGGAACTGCTTAAGATTTAGTCAAATTTCAGTACAGCTGATTATAAATTGCTTATATAAAAAATTATGTATTTCACTAAAAGAAAGTTTGCATAGTAATGATTTCCTACCATAGGACATTACAAAATAAAATTGTGGGGATTGTATAATTAGTAAAATAAAAAAATGAAAAAAACACATTAAGGTAAAAGAAATATAAAAAAAAAATAAAGAAAGAAGAATCTCCCAGGATGCTCCCTGACAGGAAAAACAAATGGCACATTCATGAATAAAAGAATTGTTCTCTTTTCCCCTGAACTTTCAGTGGGTATACACATGTTTTTTGCTTGAGAAGGCATTTCCCTTCAACAGACCATTGTTACTGTAATAAAGTTTCTAGATCCATTACCAGTGTCTCTGCCTCCTTCTTCCCTTTCTACCTTCTATTTCAGCAACAAGAAGAATTCAACATGGATCTGGAGTTTGAACAGAATCACCCAAAGAGTTATACATTTTAAAACTTCAAACAGTCTATTGATTGTGAATCGTCAAAAATTAATAAATCGTGTGAAGAGTCTGGAAAAAATTTCCAAATTAACAATCAATATAATTTAATTATTATAATTATTATTATAATTATTATTATAATTATTACTATAATTATTATTATAATTATAATTATTATTATAATTATTATTATTTCCCAATATATTATAATTATTATTATAATTATAATTATTATTATAATTATTATTATTATTCAATATATTATAATTATTATTATAATTATAATTATTATTATAATTATTATTATAACTATTATTATAATTATAATTATTATTATAATTATTATTATTATTTCCCAATATATTATAATTATTATTATAGTCAAAAATTAATAAATGGTGATTGTTAATTAGGAAAAAAATTCCAAATTAACAAACAGTGTTGAGGATGTTTGTTTGGTAGCTGAAAATACATTATTAGAATTATTATTATTAGAAGTTATGGGGAATTTAATCAAGTGTTTGTTATGTTGTAGCAGTGGTTCTTAAATTTTTCTTATCTCCATCCTGCAACCCTAATGAATAAGACAAAAATCTTGAATTTTCAGGTCAAATTATCATCTACTATCTAATGAAATTAATTAGCACAAATCTTTAGAAAATATAAAAAATGTCAAATCAAATCATTTTAATCTTTAATGAAACTTTTTTCCTTGCTTTGTCTCAATTATGTTTAAAATGTGGGATCCCTTTTTGATGAGAGTGAGTTGCATGTTGAGATAGTTTTGAAACTTGGTTTTTCCATAAAGATTGGCAAAACATGTGTAGGAATAGAGAAGGTGATTATCTCCCTTTGGTGGCGATAAGTTACATGGGTCACGTGACAGACCACTTAGTGATGTCACTCCATACTGTGATGATAGCAGCAGCCAATTTCAGTTTGTTTACAGCAGCCAAACCAAAATGTTGCTTTCTTTAGCACCCCTTCCCCATGGCCTGAACAGAAGCTAAGTATGCTTCCCTAACAGCTTATATGTCCTTGGTGCTATTTCCCTTTAGGAATGTATCTTTCCCAGATATAGAATGAAACTCCAACTTGCAGTCCTCAATTTGGGAAAACCCAAGACTCACTATTTCCAATTCATGGAATATGTCCTTACTCTAGATGAATTTGGACCATTTGAATCTGAAGTACTAAATGTGACTTCTCCTGATCCAGATACATTATATATAAGCCACTTCCTTTTCATTTCTTCTTACACTCTGCTTTGCTGTGTAAATATATGTGATATATTATTCTCTGTGTGATACATGGATGTATATGTATATATAGTTTTGTGTATGTCTTAGTGGCATAAGAGTCTCTCTGAGAACAAAGCATGTTTGACATTGTTTTTCTTTTCAGCCATTCTGTTCTATCTGTGAAATATGGTGTTATTATATCATGGATATAGTAATGCCCATAATGGGGGAAATCTAAATGACAGAATAGATGTTTCTTCTATGGCTCACGCTACTGTTACATCAGTTTCACAAAGACATGTTGTTGCAAATGGAACAAGCACACCAAGCACTTACTTAGAATGGTTTAGGAATGCTGATATTGGTTATATTCTAAAATTCTCCAATGTCTTTGAAAATCATTTTTGTAGCATCATTGTACTTAATGTTAATAAACCTCTCTTTAAAAGATCATCATCAAGCATGATATATAGTTGAAATGGAAAGGGGTTCCTTATCCAAAAAATCACTTGGTTCTAAATTTAATGATCAAAAGCATTGAACACCTGCTGAAGATGGACCTGTATGCTCTAGAAATGATTGAGAGCACATATTGATCACTTTCAACAACTTTCTCGGTTGATGGAAACTGGACCAAATTTCCTTTCTTAATATTATTCAGCAAAATTGGAAGTTTTGCTTTGAAAGCAAATTCTTATGTGCAATAAAAATGTTTGTATTATGTCTTTGAAAGTAAAACTTCAAGAAAATCAAGAAAAATGCATCAATTTAACATTTATAGAAACTTAGAAGATTTGAATGCAGAAAAGAGACCAAGTTTTTGCTCATCTAAAAATGTATTTATTTTAACTCAACATTAAGATCAAATATGAGTTGCAAGAAACATCCACAGGACAGCCTGTATGGTCCAGAAGAATCACATATTCCTAATCAATATTTTCACAAAATGCTTGAAATAATAGATGGTTCAGGGAACACCTGATTGAATTAATTAACTATTTACACAAATTGGCAAAACACCTTGAAAATCTTTTGGTAAAATTTTTGCTGCCAATACATGCTGATGAAGTAAGCAATGTATGACATGGACCTCAGGAACTTCTTTATTCAGGAGTGCTGAGAATCCAAACCAATTTCTAGGCATAGCAGGAACACCACCCATATAGAAAGGGCCAATGACATTCATATTCAATTCATATTTTAAGAAATTATCTTTTATGAGGTTGAATACATCCTGTACTTTCATGGTAGTCTTCAATCATTCACAAAATAAAATGTATTCTAAAAATTCTTCATCCTTGACATATTTGACAGTAATTAATTGATTACAATGAGCAACGTCTGTGGATTCTTCCAGTTGCATCTGTTATTGATGACATTGTTAGACAATGGAACTTGTACTGCCATCCTTTCTGCCCCTTTCCTCAGAATAATCTTGCCAGCTTCTGGAGTACAAGACTTCACTAATTCTTCAGCAATTGTATACATTTTAAAATAAATTTCAACCACTTGTTAGGCAACTTCATAGAATACTTCAAAGAGACGCTTTCTAATTAATGCAAATCCTAACTTTGGTTGACTCCCTTGACAATCAAAGAGTGCTTCATGTTTCCATTTGAAAATGCTACTGAGCTTAAAATGCATTAAAGTTTTTCTGTCCTATCTTTTTCAGTTTGACAGGTGAATCCATATCATCATTCAAATGCTTGAAACAATTTATGGAAAACTGAGACCAATCTCTCTTAAACTCATGCAAAAATGATTACAGTTTGCTGGCCATTGCCACCAAGTGGACAGGGGAATTGTTTCATTCTTACTTCTATGGCATCCTTCTGGAAGTGTCGCCTCACAAAAATTGTTTTTCTCAGACACCATAGCTCAGGACTCATGGATTCTGAACAAGGCCAGCATGCTCAAGCCCTCGGTCATGATGACTTGTGACTTTGTGCTAGCACAACAATAATGGTTCCTAAGGGTTCCATCTACCCAATTTCACTCACAAGGCTTGGGTCAACTTGTGGTATGGTTTTCAGGTACAATCCAAATGTGCAGCATGCTGGGATCATCTTCTCCAGACTGATATCATCAAGAAGCCACCTTCCTGACAAAGTGAACATTCTAAACACTCAGCCACATGCCCATTATATGGGTATAGTATAATAAGAATTTTGGTAGATTTTTGTAAATAACTTTTTAATTCTGAAATCAAGAATTTTCAAATTCTTACATTCATAAGAACTATAGAAACTGAATACTAGTTAAATAGTACTATTTGAATAGTGCCAAAAGAAACAATCTTTTCAACTTTTTTAATTATCACACTTCAAGCAAGGCAATAAAGCCACTGAGACGCAAGGGGTTACTGTGTTTTAGAGAAAATGAGAAAACTAATATTAAGAAGAGAGGGTAATAAAAGAACAAGAATTAAGAATGATATTACAAGAATTATTGACAGATTGGAATATATGCAAAAAATGTAATGTACTACATAAAAAATTGAGGTTGAGACTCTGTACGATAATTAAACTCCAAGAATAACAGCTAATTACCACAGAAATAGAAATCTGTGATCTACTTAAGGCTAAATTTATAAAAGACAGACTTAGAAAGAAAAAATCATCCTAAATAAATCACTAAAGATTTCTGTAAAAGAATTATACAACCATCCTGAATTAAGAAAGCTGATAAAGCAAACATCTTTGTTGTTTTAAACAAGTTCGACTACAACTCAAAAATGGAACAGTTATTTAATGACACCAAATTTAGAAAACTTACTAATAATCCTCCTACTCAGCCGAAAATGAAAATTAATAAATTAATTACAGCTAACAATATGGAACAAGACAATCTAAAACTTACCAAAATAATCAGAGACTATAAACCAGGATACATTTATGGTTCTATCAAAACTTTCCCCTCCACCCTATTATATCCTAAATTACCAGTCCTGTCTACCAAGTAACTAAAATGCTTAACCAATTAATTATACCATACATACTTAACAAATACAGCATTAAGTCAACCCTTGAACTTATACAAATATTAAAAACTGAAGAACTTAATAATGAAACCATAGCATCACATATTGAAAATCTGTTCACTAAAACAAGAAGAAAATAATGTAGTGTAATTACAATAGGAGTCATGTGCAATATTTATAACTTTGTTATGTTAAAATTTGACTATGTTATAAATAACACTTGCATTTTCTTCCTGTCAAAGAAACTTTAACTATTTCCATTTTAAATAATGTGTGTTAATGAAAAGAGACTATTACTAAATACTTGATTTGTGTTTTTAATGTTTTCTCTTGTATATTATTTTTGCTTAAGAACCTTGCTTCTGTTGAAAAGTATTACATATATTAAGCTAATAATAATTATAATTATAATAATAATAATAATAATAATAATAATAATAATAATATATATATATATATATATATATATATATATATATCTTTTAAGATTAAGCCTTTTATTTATTTTTTCTTGTGTTTGAACAAGTGTTTTCTTTTCTGGACACAGAGTGTGTAGAAAGAGACCAAATGTTCTATACTTCCGAGCGCTTTTGGCTATACTTTTAGCCATTATCAAGGATGATTTTATTTTTTCAGTTTAATTGAGTGTGCGCTTTGTGTGTATATTTTTAGTATTATAGAGATAATTAGTAGATAGTAGATAGTTAATTTTATAATTAGAATATATTTTTTATAATTAGAATAAAAAAATCAGATTAATTATCTACTACAAAAAATCTAAAACAGCTAACCTTATCCTCAAAAATAACAACACACCAGTAAATTCAAAATTACAACGAATGAACATTATCTATGAGTTCAAATACCCCTTAAGGAACTAAGTTTCTGATCAAACCAAATTCATAAATAATTACATCAGTCACATGACTACAATGTTCTAACTGTGTTCAGAAAATAAAAAATAAAATATCTCTATAACACTAAAAACATACACACAATTCACACTCAATTAAACTGAAAAAATAAAATAATGATAAATTATAATAGCCTTGATAATGGCTAAAAATATAGCTGAAAATGCTCAGAATTATAGAACATTTCGACAGTTTCTACACACTCTGTGTCCAAAAAAGAAAGCATTTATTTGAACACAAGAAAAATTAAATAAAAAGCTTAATCATAGTACCTTGTCTGTTGTTTTTACATGCATAAATAAAAGGATTGCTGCCTAAATACACAATTATATATATATATATATATATATATATATATATATATATATATATATATATATATATATATAATTATCTTTTAAAAAAATTATAACATAAGTATGTTATAAAATCACTACAAAATAGCCATTTTGTTTCAACACACTCTGTGTCTTATCAAGTGATGATGTTGAAAAGAAAATAGATGGTTTTAAAAGTTTCAGATTAATTAACGATCCTACACTAGGGGAAACATTGTTACAAAAGCTAGAATAACCAATCAAAACGAAGTATAGAAAGATTAAAAAAGCTTGACAACGAAATCCTGCTATAGTAGCTATTCAGATCTTTAAATACGTGTAATATTAAAAATAATTTATACTAACTAATAATTATAAATTTATATGATAAAATTTAATATTAAAATTAAAACTGGCAATTTTAAAATCCAAATTTAATCACTATTAAGTTTAAAAACTACAAAAAAATTATTGAGAAAAGAAAAAATATATATGTTTATTCAATTCATTTCTTCATTGAAATTACGTTCGACAAGACAATACGCTACATTACAATACATCCGGTCATTTGATAATACATGTATCATTGTATATATATATATTTTTTTCTTTTTCCCTTTCTTTTCCGTTTTATTTTAAAGTTTGTGAATATGGTCTTAAACTCACGCGTGACACAACAAAAAACACAATCAGATTATAATACATAAGCACCCAGACATAATTAGATACACACACACACACACACACACACACACACACACACACACACACACACACACACACACACACACACACACACACACACACACACACACACACACTAAAAAAAAAAAAAAAAATTGATTACAATGAGCAACGTCTGTGGTTGTTGGAATTCGTTCCGTGTATACCAATTATATACTTTGGTATATATATATATATATATATATATATATATATATATTAGGATATTACACTGAAAACACGTTAAAATCACTACATGATTGCAGTCATGTTTCCATGCGTATCAATGCATCTCATCAGGCGATTGTAAATTACTAGCTCGTGAATGATTTATTTAGATTTAAAAGCAAAATACAACCTCTTTTTATGAAAAAAAAAAAGTGGCGGGTTATAAGGTTTGTGGGTTTATTCTGATCAACCAATCAAATATGACCTACGTTAAATTTAAAATAAGTGAAGAAGCAAAAATTAAGAAATTATTTTTTATAAATAGCTCATGACTCATAGATTGGCAGTTAATGGCAACACAAACATTAAACATTAAATAATTTTTTAACTTTTTGCTTCCTGCAAGCAATCCTGTGGTCCAAATTAGAGTTCTTTTATTGGGGTAAGAAAGGTTCTAATTGGTTGAGACTAGTAAGTAAGAGCAAATAATTACTATATTTCAAGGCCTACTAAAGTTGACCCAATCTTGATAACACAGAAAAAACAAATTTTTTTTCAAGGTGAGACTTGTTTTTTTACCTTTGCCACAAATGATAACTATAAAAATAATAGTAGCATTAATGAAAAAGAGAGGGATAAAAGATAATGCCTAGAAAATAAAATCTCTAAGTAAATATACAATTAATAAACAACTATTTCTATCTATAAAAGGCAGGATGTGTGTGTGTGTGTGTGTGTGTAACGAATGCACGGACGCAATTTTCGACAGATTTGCACCAAAATTTACATGCACATGCTCCAAGTTAGTGGAAAGACCAACACTGACTTTACATTTCCCATCGATAGTGGAAATAATCGATTTTTTCATACTTCTACAGCACTTTTCATGTAGTTTGCAGCCATTTTGTACTGGCCAGAGTGAGAGCCAATAGCTGGCTGCCACGAATAGGCAGGAAGATTCTATTGGTCAGTGTCAGAGCCAACAGCTGACTGACACAAATGTTAACTAGCATACTAGTATGCAAAAAAAAATTAATAGCTGCATTCGTCACAAGTGGGAAAAATTTAAATCTGCATGGCACTTTACTCCAATTGGCTCATTCGCTTCCTTAAACTCAACATTGATTCTGATTCCACAGAACTGGGTTGGGTGTGAAAAAGTATTTGTTGTTAACATTCTTTTATCATTCGGTTTTTCCAGTTACGAGTCCTTTTTTAAAGCTGATCGTTTTGTGTTCATTTTGTTTAGTTCTTTTTTTGTAACAGATTTAATGTTTAGTATAGAGCTTAGAAAAAATTCGCAGTGTGAGATAGGCAAGAAGTAAGGCATGTAGCAACATCAGCACGGCAAAGGGCACTCCTTTAAAGGCAAGGAAGGGCAAAAATATTTTAAGTCAAGTGATAGCGATTGCTGTATGAGTCGTATGATTTTTGAATCAAGCACGGGCAACGCCGGGCCATGCTGCTAGTATGAATATAAATGGTTAAAAAATAGTAATGAAAATAGATACATTGGGGAATATCACATATAAACATGTAAAGAAATATAGCAAGATCATATACAGCAATTTAAACTTAAAAAAATATAGCTGTTTTAGTTGTTAATTGTGTAAGGTATATAATCGTTGAGAATTTCTAGGTCTTTGTTTAATCCTAAATAATGGGTATTAAATTTAAGAATGTAATTGATTTCAACTTTCCTATGGCTGTAATGTGAAATAAAAGACGATCCTAGATGGCAAATCTAAAATTGTCTATACTATGATTAAGTTGAAATGCTGTGTTATCACCAGTTGTGTTTGTTAAATCATACACAAAATTTAGAACTAGTCTTAATGATATAATTGCCTCTGTCATAAATGTTACAGTGAATCAAATAAACTATGTAAGGTAATACAGAGTATTTTAACATCTGAATCTGGAGGAATATAATTTGTTCAAGTGAAAATGTGCTTTCATATTTGTTATTGTGGTTTATTGCATGCATAATTATCCTGGAGCGTATTCAATTGTTTCACTTTGGAAGATGTGAGCAGTGACAGTAAATTGGTGGGTTGTCATTTTAAATTAAGTTGAGGATCACTTAATACATTTTTAATTAAGGGATATAGTTTAAGATTTAGAAAGTGTCTTTTGAGGAAATGAGACAATTTAGTTATATTTTTATATGACTAGATATGTTCATTTATTGTCCAGTTGACACTCTGCCCTGGTCTTTCGAACAAGAGTAGAAGTTTATCCCTTGTTTCCTGTTTAGGATTGGGTTTACAGTTTCTTGAAAAGAAAAGTTCTGTGCTTATAAGGCTTGTTCTTTCCTATGCTAATATAAGTCCACAAAGTATTCCTCTACCTTGAGTGGCTCTTGGGCCTTGTATTGGGTGAACATTAGTAAAAAGAAATCAAATATCATTGGTATTTGTGGGCTATTTGTTTTATTTTTCAAACTAAAAAGTATATTTTATTATATGAGATTAGATTGATTTGTGGTAACTATCAAAAATCTAAATAACAGTGACTCTCATATATATATATATATATATATATATATATATATATATATATATATAAAGGTCATCCCATATATCTCAACTTTCAACCCAAAGCACACAAAAGTCTACACACACACATACAACTAAATCTTCCAATTTATTATAAAAATATATATATATATATATATATATATATATATATATATATATATATATATATATCCAAAAGTCAAAAGGATAATATATAATAGATATCATCAATTTTATTGCCAATACTGTTATCATTTTGTTGTCTTTTTTTTATTCGTCAAATTTCATTAACCAGCCTAAATCTACACATAAGAAGCACACGTAAACCATCTTTCCTTTTAAAATATATATATATATATATATATATATATATATATATATATATATATATATGTCATTCACAGACTGTACTGTTTCACTGTATCACAGCTCCTCACGGCAACTAGACATCTGAATGCCTCAAGGTCAGGACTGAAACCCAACTGACTTGGTGTCCGTCAGAGTTTCTAGCACTAAGACTTCATCACTTGGGAGAGAGAAACAGCTAATTCTAGCATTATTGTTTTTATGAATGTAAACAAATGCCAATATTGAATAAATTACAAATTGCTTATTTTTATCATAATCATTTCTTATTCATGAATATTTTTCCATATATTACAATTGAATCAGGCAAGAAATGCACTGTAACAGTGAGAATCACTTTTATTCCACAAGTACTTTCTATCTCTTTCAGAGATCATCATAAGGGGTGCAACTGGTAAGGCAAAACTATGTGTAGTTATCCATTACTGAATTTTTTCTTTTGCATTTAAATGCTATGGCTGACAGTTATGCTTTAGTATTCATTAGAATGTGAAAAAAATTATCTTTAATCTGTATCACCAGTCCCATTCTAAGATTTAAAAAGTGACATATATGTGCAATGAGATGGCATTTCTATGGGTTCAGTTCTAGGTCCAACCTTCAGTAACTTCTACATAGCCAACCTAGAAAATAATATATTTCACACCACCAAGCAACCCTCCATCTACCTAAGATATGTAGATGATATCCATATTTTAGTTAAAAATATAGAAATACTTGAACTAAAAAAAAACTTAAAAAACACTGTCATCATCTTCACATACAACTTAACAAAGATAACAAAATTCCTTTCCTTGACATTTTAATAGACACAAATAATAACACATTTACTATCTCTCCGTATAAAAAAACAACCAGCAAAAACTCTTCCATTCTCAACTATAAGAGTGAATGTCCTAATTACTACAAAATAGCACTTATACAGAATTTAATTAACTGAGTACAAATTAATTTCACCATAAAAAAGATTTTCTACAGTGGACTAAAAATATTAAGCAGACTTTCATTAATAATGAATTCCAAAACCACATTGTAGATGAACAAATAAGACGATTTATCAAAAACGTCAACACACATGAAAAAAAACATAGTACTTCCTCAAAGGATGCTAAATATATCAAACTCTTATATTGTAACAAGATACATGTTAACTACAAACAGGATGAGAAAATCATTAAAAAAATCATTCATACCAATATATCTCCCATGGATCCTAATAAAAAAAATAAAATTAATCATATATCATACAAAATACAATACGACCAATTTAATTATTCACAATAACTCCTCCCCACCAACTGATGTACTACATAAAACCCACATTATATATCAATTCAAATGTCCCTTGGGAGAATGTATCTCCAATAGAAAAACAAATATATATGTTGGATATATACCAACTACATTATCAAGACATCTTACTCTACACATGTCTGACCATTCGTCCATTGCGAGACATTTATACCAACATTCCTGTCCTCATTCACAGTATAGAAAAATACTGATTGATAGCACAACTATCCTACACCAAGAAAATAACAAATTAAAACTACAGATCCTCAAAGCAATTTTCATTAAAAAATTGAAGCCAACACTGAATAGAATCAGTTACAAATACTGTAATAATGTTCTAAAATGCCTATAAAAAGAACAGTTTTCATGCTTTAATGCATTTTGGACCATGACATTACAGCATAAAAGAAAAAATTCTATAATAGATAATTTTTCACATTCTAATGAGTGCTAAAGCATAACTGTCAGTCATAGCATTTAAACTCGGAAAGGGATATATTTGTTTGAAGTAGCAAAGTGGTTGTTGACTACTGTAACCGGTTAGGACAATCTAGCAGGTAACCTTAATGGACTGGTCCTCATCGTAGTGGTAGGCAATAGGTGAAGACAATAGGCACAGTCCATGTACCTCCACATCAGTCTGTATTTATGGCTGACACCAGCCAATCATATTACTGTGAGGGGAAACCCAGGTGTATTCATATTCGTTAGATCATAAACACAAAAGAAAAAATCAGTAATGATAGTTTTTGCCTTACCAGTTGCACCCCTGATGATGATCTCAGAAAGAGATGGAAAGTACTTGGGGAAATAAAAATGATTCTCACTTTTGCAGGGCATTTCTTGCTTTATTCAATTGCAATATATGGAGAAATTTCCGTGAATATGAAAGGATTATGATAAAAATAAGCAGGCATAATATTTGCAATTTATTCAATCAGATGTGCCTAAAAGAGAATTTTCTGCCAATATATATATATATATATATATATATATATATATATATATATATATATATATATATATTCTTACATATTTCATTAAATATATATATATATATATATATATATATATATAATGAAAAAGACTGTCGGTGTTGACCTCAGTATAAACCTTTATATTTATTTATTTTTTTAATCATTTCACCCCAAGTAAGGCAATAATGCCACTAAGACACAAGGGGGTTATTAGGATTAAATGAGAATGAGAAGACATCAAGAGAAAGAACTGGAAACCCATTCCTAAACAAAATAAGGGATAAACCTATATTCCTGTTTAAAAGTTGAGTATGGAGTGTGACCTGGTCAATAGGTGAACCTATCTATCCCTATATATGTGTGTGTGCATATTAGGATGTTCAAAAAATAATTGTATTTTACCAGGAAGAATATAAGAACAGGTATAAGTTAAATTTATTTAAATATTATTATATCAAAAATAAATATTATTTATCAAAAATGTAATCACATTCATTCTCAATTAGTTCAGTCCAGCAGAAAGGCATATCTTCAATTCCACATTTCAATAAATCTGGGGTTCCCTGAAAAAACATTCAAATACCATTTTCAATCTTTTCTTTGTTTCTGAATGTTTTTCTACTTATGAAATATTCTAGTGATTAAAGTGAATGAAAATCCATTGGTATTAAATTTAGTAAATCTGGTAAGTATAGAAGACATTAAAGAACCTCATATTCTAATCATCTTATTTGTTTTTATGATGGTTTCAATGTAATGATAGATTTACCTGATCAAGTTGCTGACAATAAATGCCTATAGTCATCATCCATCCATATCGTAATATTTGTAATGAAAACAACTTTTTTTTATTCCAGCAGATACAAAACAAATAGTTTTTGTGATAACCATCGTCTTTTTCATTTTCTGTTGTCATGCAAAAGCCATTTTTCATCACCTATAACAATGCAATAAAAAAAAAAATGAAAGGTTGGCATTCCATGTTAAAACACTGCTGCAAATGGTGGAACATTGTGCTCATTTCTCAAATAAAAGTTTAGGAGGGAGTCAAGTTGAAGTTTTCCCAATTAAACTCTGAAATATACTATAAATGACACACTACTGGGTATAAAAGAGATGATAAACTAATTTTAAACACAGTCTTGTAACATTCGAACTCAGTTTTGCCTTAGTTGGTTGACCCATAATACATAGCCATAAAATATATAATTACTTTCTGAACACTCTAATATATATACATATGTGTGTGTGTGTGTGTGTGTGTGTGTGTGTGTGTGTGTGCAGATCAGATATGGATTGGAATATAACAGGATTATGAGATAAATAACAAATTGGAAATGATTATCAATCTAACATTTTATTTTATTCAAGCTTTGTCAGAGATTGAGAGAAAACAGATGGAAAGTGATTTTGTCTGTTTTCTCTTAATCTCTGATGAAGCTTAATATCAAAGTGAAACATTAGATTGATAGGTGTTTCCTACTTTTTCTTTATCTGATTATATATATATATATATATATATATATTCAACTCTCCCGTCGAATTCGACGTATGAGGGCCAAGAAAATTGGTTCCTAGGAAACCGACAGCCCGACAATAGCACATGAGATTTGATTATAGTGCTGAAGGTTTCGTGCAGGACCATCCACACTTTTTGAAGGGACGAATACAGAGACCTGGTGCACTATGTGTCATAGGGTCCCCAAACGACCCTCCACAGGTTTTGAATTCAGAGTTGTCTTTCTCCTAGACCAGTTGCCATCCAAGGCTATAGAACCCAGTCTGTCCTGCTATTTACCCATAGCTGGAGGGAGAAGAATAGGATTCACACCTTTCCCAAGGGTATTAGCATGTAAGTGAATGTAATGGATTCAATTGGAATTCAAACTCGGCTCTCTGATTCCTCAATCCAAGCTGCTATCCATTATGCCACATGCCTCCTATATATATATATATATATATATATATTTACTCTATTGCCTGTAATAATTGCCACAAAAAATATATAGAAGAATCCTCAAAGAATCTAGATAAAAGATTATATGAATGCAAAAGGGATATTTTACAAAATAGTATATTGAATGTGTTGGTTGCCCACAGTAATGAGACTGACCACAATTTTGACAAAAAATTCTAGTCTGATCAAAGGAGAAAATAATAAATTATGACATAAATGCCTAGAGTGTCCCTTAATTGCAAGGTCATCTACAGTAAATTTGTGCCCTGGTGCTTACAACATTTCACCATTCTTGGTAGATCTTATAATATCACAGTGTGGAATACCTACTTACAAAACTGATTGAAAGAAAAAGAAAAATACTAGATGAATTTGGCTGGATAAAATTTTTTTTAAATTCCCAGCACCCCAACTTAAGGACTTTAGTACAAGGAAGTTCTGATGAACAAAACCTGTCACAAGTAAGCTTTTTCTACTTTGTCATACAATTTCCCCAATATATATATATCATAGATTGAGTGCTGGTGGTAATAAAATAGTGCTTGATGTATAATAAAAGAACTTTAATTTATGTTAATAATAAATATACATTGTTTTCATCACCAGTAACACAACTCAATAAATATTGATATTTATACTGTATTATAATGATTGAAGAGCAGTACATTTTATTTACCAACCAGAGATCTAAAGTTAAAAATGGTATCTTGACATTTTCCCTTGAACATTTTTGTAAAAAAATAAAATTAAGATAAAATTGTTGTAGAGTAGCTAGTACTCATTCAGTACTCTACCAGATGGCCTGGCTCATAGTCTTAAATAATCTACGGTTAAGGACTTTAACAGTTGATTGATAAGTTGATTAATAAGTTGATACTAAGCTGATTAATATTTGGACTGATCTTACATTGTTTGGCTATACAGCATTTGACCCTCTTCTATTCCTTGTAAGTTGTCTTGTTAATTGTTTTGTAACTTATTGTTCTGTTTTTTGTATGCATCTGTTAGCATTGGATACTAGTGCTTAATGAATATATTAAACACTCATTCTTCTCTGTGTATCATTCACCTCAATGATACAACAAAAATAAAGCATCCCAAGTGATATGAAATGTGATTTCTTTCATATTTTCTTAGTCCAGTGATGGATGTTAATCTCACATATATTCTGCCTTTCACCTTACTGCTTGGGCACTTATATGGTTTCTATGTCTTACCTATGCTAATTAGGCAGTAATTTACATATCACTACACTAAGAACATACACATTCTACATAGATAAAGCCCTTTGTAAGATGTGAGTTGTGCTGGCGAGAACAATATTTTATATTTCTTTAAGGCATGGGATTCCAGGGATCCTTTCAATGAGTCTATTAGAACCAATTCCAATCAGTTTGAGGCCCTAACCATGACTGGAATCATTAATGTCTTCATGTGCTGCATTTCCACTTCAAGATCCTTGTTTTTGGATAGTTTTTTGAAAACCTTCAAAGCTATATCACTGTTTGCAGAGACTGTCATGTTAATAAGAAACCATATTTTGTTTTTATGTTTTTTAATATTATGTCTGGGTGATTAGTTTTGTTCTTTCCATGTGTATTATAAAATCCCATAAATTTGTTACAGGTCCTATCTCTGTAACCATGTCTAGGTGATATTCATACCAGTTTCTTGTACTTGTCTTTATTATTATTATTATTTTTATTTCCTTTGATTTCTGGCGTTTACACATTTCTTTCCGGGTCCCGCTCAGGAACCTAAGGTTAGAAATGGCATCATGACATTTTCTGCTGACAAAAAAAAAAAAAAAATTACATAGATAAAGCCCTTCGTAAAGTGTGGGCTGTACTTGTCAGAACAATTTTTTGTATCTCTTTGAGGCATGGACTTCCAGGAATCCCTTCAATTAGTCTACTAGAATCTTTTCCAACCAATCCTAGGGCTCCAACTACAACAGGGATTGTTGATGTTCCCATGTGCCACATTTTTGAGATTTCTGTTTCAAGGCCATTGTATTTTGACAGCTTTTTGAATATCTTCAAAGATACATTGCAGTCTGCAGGGATGGCCATATCAATAAAGAGGCACTTTTTTGTTTGTGGTCTCTATATTATTATTATTATTATTATTATTTCCTTTGATTTTTGGTATATACTCATTTTTTCTGTGTGCCATGCAGAGACCCAATGTCAGAAATGACATCATGACACTTTTTACAGCATTTTTAAAAAAAAAAATGAGATCACACATGTTTTACATAAAGTAAGGTGTGAGCTGTACTTCTGAGTACAATTTTTTGTATTTCTTTTCCCAATCAATCTGAGGGCTACAAGAAGAAGATGAAGAAGAAGATCCTCCTCCTCCTCCTCATCATCATCATCATCATCATCATCATCATCATCCTATACTTGTTATTCAACTGAATAAATTACATTGCTAAATCAAAAATATTCATTACACTAAAAGACCACAAAGAAAACTTCAAAACAACCCCCCACAAAAAACCAAACCAACTAAATGTGAACTAGGTATAATAAGTAAAATAATACTAGAAAGAATTAACTCAGAACTAAGAATGAAGTTAGGAGTAAACCAGTGAAAAAATGCAAAACCAACTATAGACTGGTTCTGCAACCTAAAAAACAAATATCATTGCAAATTTATACAACTAAATATAAAAGATTTTTATTGTTCTATATCTGAACACATGATAGATAAGGTAATCTCCTTAGCTTAAGAACAAATAAAAATAAGCACAAATGAAGTAAAAATAATTAAGCACTTCTCACATTCATTATTATTTGACAACAAAACATGTGGCTAAAGAAAGAAGGAACCTATGATGTTACAATGGGAAGTTTTGATAGTACAACCTTGCATGTTTATATGTATACATTTACCACATGAATTAAGTAAAATGGCTGTTAAAGATGATATATGCCTCTATGGGTATGGTGGTTTCATAATCCTGAGAAAATGTAACAGACAAAAAACAGACAAAACCAGATTATTAATAATAAATATAGGATTTGACATAAGAATAAAAACAGACTTAAAAAAGTAGATTTCCTAGTTGTCACTTTCATCCTAAGAAAAAATTCATATCAGACATATAGAAAACCCAATGACAAATCACTTTACATACGCGCATCTTACAACCACTGCCAACAATAATCAGATCCCACAGTCAATTAACTGCAGGTTATCTGACAATTTTTCTAACAAAATCATCTTCAACAAAGCCAAAAATGATTATGAAACAACCCTAAAAGATAGTGGATTTTTGGAAATACTCACACCAGACAGTACAAAAAAAGACTGCTGAAAAAAAAAAACATATGGTTTAACCCACTGTATGACAAAAAAGTAAAAACAAATGTAGGAAAAATATTCATTAAACTCATGCACAAACATTTCCCAGCAATATGCCCTCTACCACAAGATATTTAACAGTAACACTGTGAAAATCAGTTACAGTTGCACTGAGAATATGACACAAATAATAAAAAAGCACAACAGAAAAATAACCAACAAATCACCTGCACAAATCACTGCCCCCATGTAACTGCAGAGCAAATAATGAATGGCCCTAAACCATTGTAAAATCAGCAGATAATAAAAAAATATACATAAGAAAAACTGAAGGATCCTGGAAACAGAGAAAGTGTGCACACAAAACATCCTTTATAAATAGCAAATATCCAAACAACACAATGCTCTCTAAGCATATCTAGGAAATTAAAAACAAATGATACCAAAAATATCATAGAAAATAAGGAAATCAGTATCAGCCTATAACAATAAATAAAATATCTGTAAACTCTGAAGGAAAAAATAGGTATAATCACTTTCCCAAAGCAAAAGTCCTTCAAGGGTGACAATTTATTTTCCATTCTACAGATGAAATGTTGAATGTCTCTCCCTACACTAATGCTAATTTCCATGAAAAGTATTCAGATGAATTACATTCCTTAGTTTCACCAGTTCTAACCTTCATGGCTTACCACCCACCTTACCACCCACATTGTAGCGAACCGCCCTCATTCCCTTTGTATTCCATTGGTGAGATGTAAGTTCCACTTGAGCAACTTCTTCCCTTGAACCGTTGCTTTGTGAAACTGACTCCCAAGTGGATGCTTCTCCTATCACTACAATCTTAACCTGTTCAGCCATTATCTTTCACACATATCTCCATAAACTGTCTCTGTAACCCTCTACCTCGAGTGGCTCTCGGGCCTTGTAGAGGGTGAACAGTAATGTAAAAAAATATCTCTGGAGAAGCTAGTCTTTGTTGAATTTCTTTATCAAGCTGCTTGCTGTTTTGCTTTTTCCAACCTTCTTTTAATACATCCTGTGAGTCTTAAGTTTCCAAGGCATCCTTTTTTATAATGGGATCCAGAAAATTCAACTGTAAACCAAATCAGTAGATTTTATTTGTATGCTGTTGACTAAAATCAAATATGTTGGATCAGGCAGATCTGTTGTGTGTAACCAAATAGTAACATTATGTGCCTCTGTTTGTGTCATTGGTATTTTCATTTTATCCCTTACTAATATTTCCCAGAAATTCTTTCAAGTGGTACTTCATACAAAATGGACTAGTTGGCTCTATTGCTGAAGCTAATCGACCTGGACAGATAACAAAGCATTTTGAGAAGCACATGCATTGCACAAAGGAAAAGCCAGTTCTCATCCTGTTTGACAACCACGTATCTCACGTTGTTAATGAAAAGCTTGCTTTTGCAAGGAAATTATGTTCTATTCTTTCCCTCTTCACTATTCCTATAAGCTGTGACCACTTGACAAAATTGTCTCTGACCACTGAAAAAAGATTTCTGCTGAACATAATACATAGATAAAAAAACAATTCTAGCAAATCAATGGCAATATATGAACTCACTTTATGATTGTTGTCCTTAAGCTGCTGTTCCTGCAAATATCACAAATTGTTTCTTACAACCCTAATATTATCATTGGCAATGATTTTGCACCATTCATTATAACAAGAAAGCTAGAATCTCACTCAACTAACCTAGTTGTAGGTCTATATGATGTCATGTCAGAAGTTGGAAGCACTGAAACAATTCTTGAAACAACATCTTCATTTAGTCAGCAAACTTGCATAACTCATAACCACATTGTCCTTTCTAAAGATATATGTCCAGTGAGAATTTTGCCACTGCAAGACAGAAACAATGATGGATGCTCTGATGTTCAAGTGCATGTATAACTGTAAAATTATTAAAGGTTTATGAAATACTTTTCAAAAGAATGTTACAAACTCCAGTATAATTCTGTAGATGACTACTCTTTCCTGCATGCAATGAAAGTGTCACTGTTAGCATAAGGAATTTAACTATTAATTGTTTAACATAAGGACTTTGATTATTAGTAGTTTAGCATAAGTACTTTGATTATTAATAAAGTAGCATAAGGGATTTAACAATTAATTGTTTAGCATAAGTACTTTCATTATTAATAGTTTAGCTTAATGAATTTAACTATTAATTGTTTAGAATAAGTACTTTCATTATTAATAGTTTAGCATAATGAATTTAACTATTAATTGTTTAGCATAAGGACTTTGATTATTAATAGTTTAGCATAATGAATTTAACTATTAATTGTTTAACATAAGTACTTTCATTATTAATAAAGTAGCATAATGAATTTAACTATTAATTGTTTAGCATAAGTACTTTGATTATTAATAGTTTAGCATAAGGAATTTGATTATTATTAATTTAGCACAATTTGACTATAAAATGTTTAGCATAAGGAATTTGACTATTAATTGGTTGGCATAAGGAATTTGACTATTAATTGTTTAGCTTAAGGAATTTGACTATTAATTGTTTAGTATAAAGTATTTGACTATTAACAGTTTATCATAAGGAATTTGATTATTAATTGCATAAGGAATCAAATAACTAATAATTTGATTGGTGTTATTTTGTCATCTATTTCCATTTTATTGGTGGGTGAGTATCAGGAAAGTTTTGCTGAATACTATAATTCTCTACTTATTGTTTGTTTTTCTGTCTTCAACCTAATTAAAGTACATTGTTAAGGCTTACATATAATTTTGTTTGTCTTATTAGATGGGCATTAAATTCTTAAAATCTCTTGAATCAAATACATTTCTGTTAATGTATCTATCTGATTTAAATTTTTCAATTACTCACTGATAAAAGGCTTAATGCGATAACATGTTGAAAATTGGTTCTTGTACAATCACTGAAGTTAAACACCATCAAGCCCAGTAAGTACCTAGAGGAGTGACCACTTGGGAATACTAAGTGTTGTAATCTTGGATGTATGGGTGATGTAATGGACAATAGTTTGGAAATGGAAATCAGAGTGCAGAGTTCCATTTCCAGTTGGGCTCGTTGTATTCACTTACGAGCAAATACCCTTGGAGTATAACTCTACCTCTTCTACCTGACAGCTATAGCTTAATTATTAGAACTTGTATCAGTGAATCATTATCTCAAAAAAATTTTTACAATCTAAAAATATTTTCTGGCTTTAAATAACCTGCAAAAGGTGGATAAGCCATAAAAATAAAATTAATCAATAATCAATGATAATAATTTAATCGCATCCATACCTACTAGAAAGAGAACCAACTTGTCTATCTGATTGGGCCAAACAACCTCACTGGTAAAGGAGTTTTGTATACTTTTTACATGAACCTGTAAGTAATTTATATGATAAATTTAAATACAATGTTTCAGATTTAAGCTACACATCTAAAAGGGTATCTGTCTATATCTCTGAGATTATGATTACTTACAGTTTACATTATTTGGACTGTTATCCTCATCTTCATTACCATATTCACAACATTTTGGCCACATTTCTGGGCCATGTGTCCTTGAGGAGTCCTTGAGGCTACATGGCCCAGTGGATAAAGGTGTTGGTTAGATCCAGTGACCCAAAGAGTTGTGAATTCAGTACCAAGCTACTGTGGTGGTGAACCAAAAGCTTGGAGAGTTGAGTCAAAGGGAAATAACTGAGACATCCAGAAGAGGCATGGAATGTGGAATTAGAACAATCTACCCCAGAGGATGAAGTAATGGGTTTGAAATTTAAATCACCTGAAGAAGGGTGGGCTGTATAACGAAATGTTGTGAATATGGCAATGAAGATGAGGATAACAGTCTGAATAATGTAAATAATGTAAGTAATCATAATACCTCATCTTAGAGATATAGAGACTGGAACATTGTGAATATGGCAATGAAGTCTGAATAATGTAAATAATGTAAATAATCATAATACCTCATTTCAGAGATATAGATTGAAATATTATGAATATGGCAATGAAGATGAGGATAACAGTCTGAATAATGTAAATAATGTAAATAATCATAATACCTCATTTCAGAGATATAGATTGAAATATTATGAATATGGCAATGAAGATGAGGATAACAGTCTGAATAATGTAAATAATGTAAATAATCATAATACCTCATTTCAGAGATATAGATTGAAATATTATGAATATGGCAATGAAGATGGGGATAACAGTCTGAATAATGTAAATAATGTAAATAATCATAATACCTCATTTCAGAGATATAGATTGAAATATTATGAATATGGCAATGAAGATGAGGATAACAGTCTGAATAATGTAAATAATGTAAATAATCATAATACCTCATTTCAGAGATATAGATTGAAATATTATGAATATGGCAATGAAGATGAGGATAACAGTCTGAATAATGTAAATAATGTAAATAATCATAATACCTCATTTCAGAGATATAGATTGAAATATTATGAATATGGCAATGAAGATGGGGATAACACTCTGAATAATGTAAATAATGTAAATAATCATAATACCTCATTTCAGAGATATAGATTGAAATATTATGAATATGGCAATGAAGATGGGGATAACAGTCTGAATAATGTAAATAATGTAAATAATCATAATACCTCATTTCAGAGATATAGATTGAAATATTATGAATATGGCAATGAAGATGAGGATAACAGTCTGAATAATGTAAATAATGTAAGTAATCATAATACCTCATTTCAGAGATATAGATTGAAATATTATGAATATGGCAATGAAGATGGGGATAACAGTCTGAATAATGTAAATAATGTAAGTAATCATAATACCTCATTTCAGAGATATAGATTGAAATATTATGAATATGGCAATGAAGATTGGGATAACAGTCTGAATAATGTAAATAATGTAAGTAATCATAATACCTCATTTCAGAGATATAGATTGAAATATTATGAATATGGCAATGAAGATGGGGTTAACAGTCTGAATAATGTAAATAATGTAAGTAATCATAATACCTCATTTCAGAGATATAGATTGAAATATTATGAATATGGCAATGAAGATGAGGATAACAGTCTGAATAATGTAAATAATGTAAATAACCATAATACCTCATTTCAGAGATATAGATTGAAATATTATGAATATGGCAATGAAGATGGGGATAACAGTCTGAATAATGTAAATAATGTAAGTAATCATAATACCTCATTTCAGAGATATAGAGATTGAAACATTGTGAATATGGCAATGAAGATGGGGATAACAGTCTGAATAATGTAAATAATGTAAGTAATCATAATACCTCATTTCAGAGATATAGAGATTGAAACATTGTGAATATGGCAATGAAGATGGGGATAACAGTCTGAATAATGTAAATAATGTAAGTAATCATAATACCTCATTTCAGAGATATAGATTGAAATATTATGAATATGGCAATGAAGATTGGGATAACAGTCTGAATAATGTAAATAATGTAAGTAATCATAATACCTCATTTCAGAGATATAGATTGAAATATTATGAATATATGAAGATGGGGATAACAGTCTGAATAATGTAAATAATGTAAGTAATCATAATACCTCATTTCAGGGATTGAAAATTATGAATCTGCAATGAAGATGGGATAAAGTCTGAATAATGTAAATAATGTAAGTAATCATAATACCTCATTTCAGAGATATAGATTGAAATATTATGAATATGACAATGAAGATGGGGATAACAGTCTGAATAATGTAAATAATGTAAGTAATCATAATACCTCATTTCAGAGATATAGATTGAAATATTATGAATATGGCAATGAAGATGGGGATAACAGTCTGAATAATGTAAATAATGTAAATAATCATAATACCTCATTTCAGAGATATAGATTGAAATATTATGAATATGGCAATGAAGATGGGGATAACAGTCTGAATAATGTAAATAATGTAAATAATCATAATACCTCATTTCAGAGATATAGATTGAAATATTATGAATATGGCAATGAAGATGGGGATAACAGTCTGAATAATGTAAATAATGTAAGTAATCATAATACCTCATTTCAGAGATATAGATTGAAATATTATGAATATGGCAATGAAGATGGGGATAACAGTCTGAATAATGTAAATAATGTAAGTAATCATAATACCTCATTTCAGAGATATAGATTGAAATATTATGAATATGCAATGAAGATGAGGATAACAGTCTGAATAATGTAAATAATGTAAATAATCATAATACCTCATTTCAGAGATATAGATTGAAATATTATGAATATGGCAATGAAGATGGGGATAACAGTCTGAATAATGTAAATAATGTAAGTAATCATAATACCTCATTTCAGAGATATAGATTGAAATATTATGAATATGGCAATGAAGATGGGGATAACAGTCTGAATAATGTAAATAATGTAAATAATCATAATACCTCATTTCAGAGATATAGATTGAAATATTATGAATATGGCAATGAAGATGAGGATAACAGTCTGAATAATGTAAATAATGTAAATAATCATAATACCTCATTTCAGAGATATAGATTGAAATATTATGAATATGGCAATATGAGGATAACAGTCTGAATAATGTAAATAATGTAAGTAATCATAATACCTCATTTCAGAGATATAGATTGAAATATTATGAATATGGCAATGAAGATGAGGATAACAGTCTGAATAATGTAATAAATAATAATCATAATACCTCATTTCAGAGATATAGATTGAAATATTATGAATATGGCAAGGAAGATGAGGATAACAGTCTGAATAATGTAAATAATGTAAGTAATCATAATACCTCATTTCAGAGATATAGATTGAAATATTATGAATATGGCAATGAAGATGGGGATAACAGTCTGAATAATGTAAATAATGTAAGTAATCATAATACCTCATTTCAGAGATATAGATTGAAATATTATGAATATGGCAATGAAGATGAGGATAACAGTCTGAATAATGTAAATAATGTAAATAATCATAATACCTCATTTCAGAGATATAGATTGAAATATTATGAATATGGCAATGAAGATGGGGATAACAGTCTGAATAATGTAAATAATGTAAGTAATCATAATACCTCATTTCAGAGATATAGATTGAAATATTATGAATATGGCAATGAAGATGAGGATAACTGTCTGAATAATGTAAATAATGTAAGTAATCATAATATCTCATCTCAGAGATATAGAGATTGAAACATTGTGAATATGGCAATGAAGATGGGGATAACAGTCTGAATAATGTAAATAATGTAAGTAATCATAATACCTCATTTCAGAGATATAGATTGAAATATATATGAATATGGCAATGAAGATGAGGATAACAGTCTGAATAAGGATAAATAATGTAATGTAATCATAATACCTCATTTCAGAGATATAGATTGAAATATTATGAATATGGCAAGGAAGATGAGGATAACAGTCTGAATAATGTAAATAATGTAAGTAATCATAATACCTCATTTCAGAGATATAGATTGAAATATTATGAATATGGCAATGAAGATGAGGATAACAGTCTGAATAATGTAAATAATGTAAGTAATCATAATACCTCATTTCAGAGATATAGATTGAAATATTATGAATATGGCAATGAAGATGGGGATAACAGTCTGAATAATGTAAATAATGTAAGTAATCATAATACCTCATTTCAGAGATATAGATTGAAATATTATGAATATGGCAAGGAAGATGAGGATAACAGTCTGAATAATGTAAATAATGTAAGTAATCATAATACCTCATTTCAGAGATATAGATTGAAATATTATGAATATGGCAAGGAAGATGAGGATAACAGTCTGAATAATGTAAATAATGTAAGTAATCATAATACCTCATTTCAGAGATATAGATTGAAATATTATGAATATGGCAATGAAGATGAGGATAACAGTCTGAATAATGTAAATAATGTAAGTAATCATAATACCTCATTTCAGAGATATAGATTGAAATATTATGAATATGGCAATGAAGATGGGATAACAGTCTGAATAATGTAAATAATGTAAGTAATCATAATACCTCATTTCAGAGATATAGATTGAAATATTATGAATATGGCAATGAAGATGGGGATAACAGTCTGAATAATGTAAATAATGTAAGTAATCATAATACCTCATTTCAGAGATATAGATTGAAATATTATGAATATGGCAATGAAGATGAGGATAACAGTCTGAATAATGTAAATAATGTAAGTAATCATAATACCTCATTTCAGAGATATAGATTGAAATATTATGAATATGGCAATGAAGATGGGATAACAGTCTGAATAATGTAAATAATGTAAGTAATCATAATACCTCATTTCAGAGATATAGATTGAAATATTATGAATATGGCAATGAAGATGGGGATAACAGTCTGAATAATGTAAATAATGTAAGTAATCATAATACCTCATTTCAGAGATATAGATTGAAATATTATGAATATGGCAATGAAGATGAGGATAACAGTCTGAATAATGTAAATAATGTAAGTAATCATAATACCTCATTTCAGAGATATAGATTGAAATATTATGAATATGGCAATGAAGATGGGGATAACAGTCTGAATAATGTAAATAATGTAAGTAATCATAATACCTCATTTCAGAGATATAGATTGAAATATTATGAATATGGCAAGGAAGATGAGGATAACAGTCTGAATAATGTAAATAATGTAAGTAATCATAATACCTCATTTCAGAGATATAGATTGAAATATTATGAATATGGCAAGGAAGATGAGGATAACAGTCTGAATAATGTAAATAATGTAAGTAATCATAATACCTCATTTCAGAGATATAGATTGAAATATTATGAATATGGCAATGAAGATGGGGATAACAGTCTGAATAATGTAAATAATGTAAGTAATCATAATACCTCATTTCAGAGATATAGATTGAAATATTATGAATATACCTCAAGGAAGATGAGGATAACAGTCTGAATAATGTAAATAATGTAAGTAATCATAATACCTCATTTCAGAGATATAGATTGAAATATTTATGAATATGGCAAGGAAGATGAGGATAACAGTCTGAATAATGTAAATAATGTAAGTAATCATAATACCTCATTTCAGAGATATAGATTGAAATATTATGAATATGGCAATGAAGATGAGGATAACAGTCTGAATAATGTAAATAATGTAAGTAATCATAATACCTCATTTCAGAGATATAGATTGAAATATTATGAATATGGCAATGAAGATGAGGATAACAGTCTGAATAATGTAAATAATGTAAATAATCATAATACCTCATTTCAGAGATATAGATTGAAATATTATGAATATGGCAATGAAGATGAGGATAACAGTCTGAATAATGTAAATAATGTAAGTAATCATAATACCTCATTTCAGAGATATAGATTGAAATATTATGAATATGGCAATGAAGATGAGGATAACAGTCTGAATAATGTAAATAATGTAAGTAATCATAATACCTCATTTCAGAGATATAGATTGAAATATTATGAATATGGCAATGAAGATGAGGATAACAGTCTGAATAATGTAAATAATGTAAGTAATCATAATACCTCATTTCAGAGATATAGATTGAAATATTATGAATATGGCAATGAAGATGAGGATAACAGTCTGAATAATGTAAATAATGTAAGTAATCATAATACCTCATTTCAGAGATATAGATTGAAATATTATGAATATGGCAATGAAGATGAGGATAACAGTCTGAATAATGTAAATAATGTAAATAATCATAATACCTCATCTCAGAGATATAGAGACTTGAACATTGTGAATATGGCAATGAAGATGGGGATAACAGTCTGAATAATGTAAATAATGTAAGTAATCATAATACCTCATCTCAGAGATATAGAGACTGGGACATTGTGAATATGGCAATGAAGATAAGGATAACAGTCTGAATAATGTAAATAATCTAAAAGGATGTCTCATTTCCATAGTAAGGTTTGGCCATATCTCCATTTTAATACGAGAGCAGAGTTTTATCTCTTGTTTCATGTCTTATAATTGGTTCCTTATTCTCTTTCACTCCCAGTAGCCCCTTGCATCCTAGTGGAATTATCGCCTTGCCTGTGGTGAAAGGATTAAAAAAATCATTTTCATAGGAAGTTATAGTCATCTAAGTAAAAATGTTCCATCTGGTCCTGGCCGCTTTTAATTTGCTATTAAAAAAATCTGTCAAAAATTTTAAATAAGAATTTTAATTTGGTATAAAGCAAATAAATACTAACCAAATTATTATTGTTTGTTACTCTTTATTTTATTTTTATTTTTTGACAAAATTTGAATAAAGAAGTTTTCTTACAATAGTGACCAGCCTCTAGAGTGTTTTGTGTAGGTGGGGACAGTCTTTAAGTCAGAGAGTACTGCAAGTAAAAATTGGCACACTAAAATTAGTTCACATCATTTTAACACTGGAGGTAGGCAATTTTTCGGTGGGGGTGCTATCAGGGTCTCACCCTGGTGACAGTGTGTTTGCTTACATTACAGACATAAGTATATCAGTGATGAAAATACTTCCTCATTTAAAGTGACATACCCCAAGCGAAGGAGTCAACAAAATCTAATTATCCTACTTTTTGAGAAAAAGCAATTATTAATTTTAACATCCTTGTGTTTTTTAAGATAAACTTTTGTGTATATATATGTGTGTGTGTTTAGGGGAGAGGGAGGGAGAGAGAGATACACACACACAGACAAACAGACAGACAAACAGACAGACAGAGAAAGTGTCCCATTATGTAAGATGAATAGAGAAGGAAAAGTATGGAAAAGAAAGAAAGAAAGAAAGAAAGAAAGAAAGAAAGAACAAAGGGAAAGAAGAAAGAGAAGAAAAAAAAGAAAACATAGTGAACAAAAAAAGTTAGGAGTGAAAAAGATAAATGGAGTGAGAAGAAAAGATATACAGGAAAAAGTATGGAAAAAAGAGAAAGAGGGAAAAAGTGGAAGAGAAAAGTAAACATAAGCTAGAGAGAGAGAGAGAAAGAGAGAGAGAGAGACAGACAGACAGAGAGAGATAAAGAGAGAAAGTAATCAATTATGTAAGAAAAAGGGAAGAAAAATTGTGGTAAAGAAGACAGGGATAGCAAAGTGGGGAGAAAGAAGAGAGAAAGAAAAAGAAAATACATTGACGAGTGAAAAAATAAAGTGAAGAGAGAGAGAGAGAGAGAGAGAGACAGAGAGACAGAGAGACAGAGACAGAAAGAGACAGAGAGAAGAAAATAGTAAATGAAAAAGAAGGAATGAAGAAAGTTAGAAGTGAAAAAGATGAAAAAGAGAAATGGATATCTATTTATATACTAGCAGCATGGCCCGGTGTTGCCTGTGCTTGATTCAAAAATCATACAACTCATACAGCAGTTGCTATCACTTGACTTAAAATATTTTTGCCCTTCCTTGCCTTTAAAGGAGTGCCCTTTGCCATGCTGATGTTGCTACATGCCTTACTTCTTGCCTATCTCACACTGTGAATTTTTTCTAAGCTCTATACTAAACATTAAATCTGTTACAAAAAAAGAACTAAACAAAATGAACACAAAATGATCAGCTTTAAAAAAAGGACTCTGTAAAAACCGAATGAAAAAAGAATGTTAACAACAAATACTTTTTCACACCCAACCCAGTTCTGCGGAATCAGAATCAACGTTGAGTTTAAGCAAGCGAATGAGCCAATTGGAGTAAAGTGCCATACAGATTTAAATTTTTCCCATTTGTGATGAATGCAGCTATCGTTTTTTTTTGCATGCTAGCATGCTAGTTAACATTCGTGTCAGTCAGCTGTTGGCTCTGATGCTGGCCAATATAATCTTCCTGCCTATTTGTGGCAGCAATCTATTGACTCTCACTCTGGCCAGTACAAAATGGCCGCAAACAACATGAAAACTTACGTAGAAGCATGAAAAAATCGATTATTTCCACTATTGATGGGAAATGCAAAGTTGGTCTTGGCCTTCCCGCTAACTTGGAGCATGTGCATGGGAATTTTGGTGCAAATCTGTCGAAAATTGCGTCCGTGCATTCGTTACACACACACACACACACACACACACACTGCCTTTTATATGTGTGTGTGTGTGTGTGTGTGTGTGTGGAGAGAGAAAAAGAGAGAGAGAGAGAGATGTTTACATATATTAAGTTAACTTTCTTCTTAAATTAAGTACAAAAAAAAATCGCTTTACGGAAACGTGTACTAATTTCTACAAGGAATTACTGTCAAGAAAGTAAATAGACCCAAATTGTATACATCCGCCAACAAAATTCAGCACTGGATTACTTATCAATAATATAATATAATATTCCATGGTTATAATTTATTACAGCAGAATCGTAATCATGATACAATTCATCAGACCTAAAAATTCAAAAAGAAATCCTTCTTTTTGAATTTGTAGGTCTGATGAATTGAATCGTGATTACGATTCCAATGTAATATAAATTATAACCATGGAATATTAGTGTTTAATCTTACTTATTATATTCTTACTCTGTCCTGGACATTGAGTTCTACCTGAATTCTATCCTCTTGTATTTTTTAATATATATTTGTATATGTATGTATGTATTTATATATTTTATATATATATATATATATATATATGTATATATATGTATATGTGAGTATATTAACCACTAATATTATCTATCTATCTATCTATCTATCTATCTATCTATCTATATATATATATATATATATATGTATATCTATCTATCTATCTATCTATATATATATATATATATATATATATATCTATATGTATCTATATCTATCTATCTATTTATCTATATATATATATCTATATCTATATCTATATGTATCTATATCTATCTATCTATCTATCTATATATATATATATATATATATATATATATATATATATATATCAAGAGTAGGCTGGGCATTCACAGCCATATTCGCCACCGCCACCAGAGGGGAGGAAGAGAATAAGGAGAGATGATGACGACCCCAATGCTCCGACAGACTGTTTATATATATATATATATATATATATATATATATATATATATATATATATGAAGTAAAATATACTGAAAAAACAAAAATCCCAATATGCGATTATGCTGTTTTAATGTTTAATGTCAACGTCGGACGTTTCGGTCTAATAGACCATCTTCAGGATATATTCATAAAACATAATTAACATGTTAAGTGGTCAGAGAGTTAATTCTTATCTATAGATTCATCATCTTCTGAGAGGTTTTGCTAAGCTTGGGTAGGGTATCTATTTCAAGGCTAATGTTGGCAGTCATCCTTTAGTTGGTTCCCAGTGCGGGATATTTTTATGGCGCGCCTACAAGTCGTTATGTGTTTGAAGGATTGTGTTTTATTATTGTCCATCTGATTATCTATTTATTTATTTGTTTATTCAAGTGGATGTTTTATATACAAACCGTATTGTACTGAATTTCAATTTGTTTTTTTTTTTTTTTTTTGACGACTACAGAAAGGGTTTTTCCTATTTAATGATTTGGCTAAGCTTTTAAGACTTTTATTAAGCTATGGGATTTTTTTTTAATGCTAATTATTTAATGCGAAAGTTTGTTGATGTCGGCAAAAACCGTTAACTCCTGCCTATGGTTTAATAATTTTTCATTATTTAGAAATTTAATGATGTGTAGTTTTTCATGTAGGCATAAAGGGCATGAGTCATCCCAGGTTTTACAAGTTCTTGTTTTATTTACTATTTTCCATTTTACTTTTGGTGTTTTATTCATTTCTTTTAGATGCCAGAAATATTGGGATAGAGATGTCTGATTTCTATTTTGAATATTGTTGAAGGAGCTCTTGTGTTGCCTCCATCTAATTTTAAAATCATTCTTCGTTGAGCCTATGTATATCCTATCAGTGTTAGGACTCTCCATGGATGAGATAGTGCATTGGTATACCACGGATTTTGTGAGGCATTTATTTTCCAATGGGCAGTTTTTGGGGGTTCTACAATCACATAATTTTTCGTTATTTTTATCTAATTTTAGTTTATGAGTTTTATTACTGTTTTGGCATGCGTGTTTTTCTAGGATTTTCTTATTATGTCTTTTTATGATTCTTTCTAGATTTTCAGTGCAGCTGTAACTCAATTTTAAGGTGTTTTTGTTAAAGATCTTGCTAAGTTTGCTATCAGTGGGAAAGTGCTTTTCAATTAAAGCTAGGAACTTATGGCCTAGTTTGGTGCTGACCATTTGGTTGTACGGGGGTGGGGGGTTTATACCAGATGATCTTTCTTTTCCTGTTTTTCTTATTATTGGTACTATCGTTTCTATAGGTTATGTCAGCGTTTTTGTATCCGCTGTTTTTCAGGGCTGTGTTATAAAAACTACTGTGTTGTCGGAATATTTCCTTATTTGCTGAGTTCATACCGATTCTTTTCTCTATTGATGTGGGTATATGCTTAATTATAGATGGAGGGTGTTTTGACTTAGGGTGTACATACAGGGGATTAGTATTAGGTTTTCTGTAAGGTAGGTGAACGTTGTTCGTTAAGTCTAGGGTTACGTCTAGGAAGTTTACTCTTTTTAATTTAGTGTTGACTATTGTTTTTAAATTTAGTTTTCCAAAATCATTATAAATTATCTGTCTAATTTTCTCTGTTTTAAAATTTGTGGAGCTCCTCACTACCATGAGCCCATCATCTCTGTATAACCCGATGTCCCTAATGTCTAGTTCATGGTGGGCAGTTAGATTGTACAGAGTCTAGAGATCCCATGGTGATGTCAAAGTTGTCATTAGTGTTTTTAATCCACTGGTCCCCATTATAGATGAGGACAGATTTCTTTGCACTGAGAATTATGTTTGTTTCTTCCTTAGTTAAGTCAGAATATACTGTAGCAAACTCCAGGGCAGTCGTGAAGAGGTCTTTTGTTATTGACTGGTAGTAATCGACAATATCGAACTGAATGAGGGTGCCGTCGGGCTTATTGTCGATGTTGGTAAACCAGTTTTTGACTTCTTTGATGTTAATCCAGAGTGTTAATCCAAGGTGTTTTTTAATTTGGCTAGTGATCCTTTCCAGGATTTTTTGCTTATCTTTCCTATGTCGGGTCTAGTAGGGTTTATCATTCTGGTCGTGGGGTCTTCCTCAAAACAGTGTTTGGGGTGAGAACTCTTATGTAGCGAAGGAATCATATTTTTAAACAAAAAAATAATAAAGCTCTACTTATGTATGGAGCACTGTCTTCTTAAAAATAAAAACAAAAATACTAAGGAACTCCGGATTATGCACCCAACGTGTTCTTTTCTATTTTCTGCATACCTGCGCACTTATAGATACATACATACATACATTATATATATATATATATATATATATATATATATATATATATATATATATAAACAATTTTCAAACTTTTGATTTTGGCAATAGACCAGCGTCATCATTAATTTTCACAATTCATCTGCGTAACATTTCAAAGTAAAAGTTTTCAGAATAGTCTGATCTATATATATTTCTAAAGAAGTAATGGATTTTTATTTATTAATCCAACATTTTATCAATTTAAATGTCCTTTTTAGTGGATATACATATTTCAGTAGAGATGCTCTATTTATTTTTAAACAGTATACGGACGGAGTGTGTATTTTTTTTTTTTTTAAATAAGATTTCTCGAATATTCCTACCGGTAGAGGAAAATAAATATACTGTTTAAGAAATAAACGGATCGTCTACTCAAATATGGGTATCGGCTAAAAATTATAACATTTAAAATTATATATATATATATATATATATATATATAATAATCTATGTCGACAGTACAACTCAGATATGGGTATCGACTAAAAATAATAACATTTAAAATTGTTTCTATCTATCTATCTATCTATGTAAATATCTATCTATCTATCTATCTATCTATCTATCTATCTATCTATATATATATATATATATATATATATATATATATATATATATATATTAATAAATATACATAATAACCTATGTCGACAGTACAACTTGGAGTTTCATGCTCAGTGCAATCATCAGGTACTTGAACACTTGCACGTACATTTATATTTATCCACTTGAGTATATATATATATATATATATATATATATATATATATAGATAGATAGATAGATAGATGTATGTGTTTGCGTGTGTATGTGTGTGTTTTTGTCTCTGTATCTGTGTGATTGATTTATTTTATATGGTTTATCAATCTTTTTCAGGTTATTTAAAGCCAGAAAATATTTTTAAATTGTAAAAATTATTTTGAGATAATAATGAAAAAAATCATACTAACTAACCCATAGTTGGGAGGAAGAATTGGATTTATACCTTTCCCAAGGGTATTTGTTTGAGAGTAAGTAAATATAACTGGAACTAGGCATTCAGATTTAATTCCGTACTGTTATCTATTACACCACCAGCAATTCAACCTGATATTACTAAGCGGTCACCCACCTAGATACTGACAGGATCGACATTCCTTAACTTCGGCGATCGGACGGGAACCGGTGGTTCAACGTGATGTGGTCGTAAGGCCCTAGCAAAAACAGTAAATTGTGGAGAGCTATGTAGCAGTTACAAAAGTCACAGTAATTTTAGTACTAATCTTCTTGGCTATTACTTTAAGTTTTTAATTATTTGCCGTTGTATTTCTTCCGGATTCATTAAAAATGTAAAAATTTTATCTGTTCTTCATAAAAGACCAGAGCAAATCGGTGATAAGCTCACATAGCGAGAAACGTTTATATAATGCGGGGGTTAGCCCAAAATGGCAAACTGTACCGTACTCATCAGAAAACTTTGACGATCCGAATTGATTGTCATTTTTTTAAAAAGTTTTATTATAAGGCTAATTAAAGTTAAGTCCTCCAAATCATACTAAAACTTTGGTAAAATATCGGTTAACTCTGGACATGAAGAGACCAAAATTGTAGTTGTCAGGAAAACATTCTCTCGAGTGCTTGTGCAACAAAGCAACAGTTATAGGGAATAAACTGTCCGAATAGAACATCCTGCTTATCAAAGTGACACGGAGAGAATGAAGATAATTTGCCACTGTGAATATAACATGGTGGATCCTAGCGTGAACGTTCGATCTAGTGGAACTAACGAATGTAACCTATCCGAACATAATTCATAGCAACAACGATAGAGAAGTGAGAGGATAGAAACGTCTGTGAGATAAGGGTCGCAGGGTGGAGAATAATTCATAATATTTCCATCATACATTCATGAATTTCCTTGGGAATTTTCTACTTTAGGTACAGAAACATCATAACAGCCGAGACTCCAATACTTGAAAATTTTCAACTTTCTGTTCATTAGGTCAATGATTTGAAGCACATTTAAAAATGAATTTATGGGTCCTGTAAATTAACATTTTACAATATATTAAAAAAACACTTTTCTCAACTACAGTGACAAATAAATAAATAAATAAAAAAACTCACCCAGATTTAAGGAAGTATTATAAGTGACTGATAGTGACTTTATTGCCATTCTGTACATGAAAATTATAGATAATTGTAATTGTAAGAGTATATTTTTAGATTTAACTAAACTATATTCATAGGATTCAAACTTTTTTCATTTTGACTTTTCAATATTTTATTTATTTCATCCTGATGAAAACAAATACTTTCAGCTTTTATTATGCCAAAAAACAACAACTAATTAGTCGTATACATTCCACTTGAACGCATTGTCTTCTGCCCCAAAAGTTTCTTATGGGAATATTAACAAAAACAGACCTTGGAAAAAAATAGTCCATTTAAATTCATTTCGTTTTTTCTTATTTTATTTTATTTCCCTCGCACTTCCTTTGGACAAGTAAAAGGAACAGTCGCCATCATTATTGCATAATTTACTAACTTAAGCGATTTTCCCCCATTATTCCGTTTTTTTTAATCACTATTTTGAATTCCCTAAACTTTTTTTTTTAAATTATTTTACCCCAAGCAATGTGGGGATACCACTAGTACGTAAGTGTTGGGGGTTGGGTACAGAGAGTGAAAGTAAGAGAAAAGACTAGATATAGAAATGATTGAGGAAAGGATACAAGATGAACGGAGTTCAAAACAATAGAAAATGACGATTGACGTTGCATTTAAATTTTTGAAGATTGTAATCTTCAGTGAAGCAAGTAAATAGAAGGGAGTTCCACTATCGGGAAGTACGAGCAAAGAAACTTCTGGAGTAGAAGTAGTGGTTGCATTTAAGTATGTCAACAGTAAAAGTGTGGGATGCCAATCTAGTAGTACGCTTAAATTCACGTATTCAGGGTAAAGTGAAAAGGCTCGTTAGAGCAGTGGCCATGAAGAAAAGGGAACGAGAAGCCACATCACGTTTGTGAGAAAGTGACTGAAGTCGAGATGCCAAGTCAGGATCGGTTACATTGCAGATTGTTCTTTGGATTTTGTCAAGAACCTCAAGATGAATAGCAGAAGAACCAGACCAGATATGGCAGCAATATTTAATGCACGGCCAAATGGTAGATTTTTAAATGTGCAAGATGGATTCTAACGAGAAAAACCTTCTGGCACGGCATAATGAACTAACATTCCTTGCAGTAGATGCAACTATTGATTCAATGTAGTTGTTCCAGTTCAAGTCAGTTGAAAACACGAGACCAAAAAGGCGCAGTGTGACGCTCTCCAGGAGTCGAGCATCAGCCATGTTGATAGTGGGCAGGGAAGTTTCTCTAAGGTGGCTAAATGAGAGTAGTTTCGTGTGAAAGGATCTCAAAATGAGTTCGTTCAGAACGACTTTCATTTCACAATTTAATAGGAATGATTGAATTAAATCACACAATCGTCCTGTAATTCCGTACCTGTGAAGCTTATGTAGAAGACCAGCATGCCAAACCCTGTCAAACGTCTTTGAGATATCTAGAGCCACAACTTGATATACATTCAGTGATGGCCATAAGCACGTCATTGATAGACCGGGCAAAACAGAAGCCACATTGTTTGTCAAAGAGGTAAGATGCTTAATCACTTTAGCATTGATTAAAGCCTCGAGTATTTTGCCGAAAAGCGTTAGGAGACTAGTAGGGCGATAGTTAGAGGGAAACAGGAACTACAGAGGAGGACTTCCAACAAGCAGTTGTAGTGTTTGGAGAGATCTGGAGAGAGATCTGGAGCACATTTCTTTAGGACTTCGGCTAGGTATCCATCATCTCCGCTTTCCTTATGGGAGTCTAATTTAAATTTCACTTAGTATAACCTCTGTTCTAGCGGGGGAGGGATCAGGTGTCGGTACTCCAAATGTATCGAGTGTTGATTTGGAAGAGAATTTCCGAGCAAAGAATTCAGGCTTATCTGTTGTAGATGTCAGGACTTCGAATTGCTTGAATATAGGAGGGATTGAGGATTTGTTGTTATTCAGCACACTCTTGCAGAGCCGCCAATAATCTCTAGAATCGAACTTGTGAAATGCTATACGTTGTTTCATTCTATCAGCAAACAGTAACTTTGCTTCATTGAGGACACTTGCAGTCATTAGGATCAGAGACAAAAGAGATGTCTGTTGCAATCAGACGTGTAGGTCTGGTACAGCCGGAAGAGTGATTCCTGCGGACTACAGTGGCTGAGCATGCCGGTGAGAACCAAGGAGATGAACGCGGTTTAACTTGGTATTTCCTTACTGGAAGGAAAACATTGATTCTGGCTTACACAGAGAAGGAGATTTCAGACACGCATTTTTGAACTGGATGGTTAAAATCTTCATTCCAAGGGACGTCACAAAGGAAATCACGGAACGAGTCCCAATCTGCTCGTTGATAACTGTTATAGTGGAACACACCTATTCTATAGTTAATAGACTCTCCCATCTATAATAAGTAGGAGTAGTAGAAGTCGCTGAGTGGATCAGTCAGTCAGTCGATGCCGGACGACCGTTAGTCGGATACTAAAGTATCAGCGACCACAACTAGATTACTCTGCGTCATTACCTATTATATCAGGTTCCTAACGTTTTTTACGTCGAACCTATTTTAGGACGGACTTAGTACAAATACAAGCCTCCACTGTGAAACCACTCCATAACAATAACACAAATATATTGTGTTGTTAGGAGGTTCTTGGCTGGTGGGGGAGCAGAAGGAGATGTCTACAGACACTACCGCATGATCAGAGTTGCCAAGAGAGAAGAGCTACGTAGTACGATAAGAGTCAGGGAAGGAGGTAAAAAAAAGAGATCAAAAAGAGAAGCATGTCCGTCAGGGTTACTGGAGAAATGCGTGGGGAAGTCAACCACTTGCGTGAGTGATTGAATGATTAAGAAGTTAAGGTTTGGGTGCCAGCGAGGTCAGTGACAGTGTGTTTAAGGCACCTGGTATGGAGGGCATTAAATCACAGAACACGAATATAAATGTAAAAGAATGTAGGGAGATGGCCTTGTCTATATTATTGGAAATACTATCTAGCACGCAACAGTCTTGGGAAAGAAGAGATAGCTGACTGAGTTAAGTAGAGAGAGACGGAGACACATGTAAGAATGGTCTGGAGATTCAAGAGAGAGTTCCATAGTCATCGGAAAAGGGTCGCAGACATAAACCCCCAGGCCATGAACGTGAACATTATAGTCCTTCCTAAGTAGAGGAAGGTAGCCAGGAATTGAGAAATCAGAGAAGAGGATTGTAGAATTAAGATTATTTTCGCAGAGAGCCATGACTTTTCGAAGAGGAATGATTCCACACTGCAGAAGTTTGTAAGAATACCTCGAATGTTAGAGAAAGAAAGGTTAAGTGGTTTAGGTATTGTTTATTGAGTTGGTTTAGGTTTATATCTTTGTTTTTTTTATAGTCATGATGTGTTATTTTGGTAAGGAAAAACCTAGCAGTTGGTCATCTAATGTATCATGTGCAGGAAGGGAACTGGTAAAGACTGCAACATAGTGTGGCCTCGGGGTTGCCCACCGGAGATGCTTGCGTGGTTACTCTTCCATGCGCGACATGGCACTGCAAAAACTGCGATATTATGCAACTGTTGATCAGAGGTGCCTCTTAAGACGCTACGCAAGAGTTCGGGCTCCTAACTACCAGCCGAGAACAGCAACCAAAAAGCTGCCAAATCAGTATGAAGAGACCTTGCCACCATCTTCACATATCACAAAAAATTCATTGCAGCACCACTACTAAGGCCTGAGAAAAGGAAAGGAACTGTTGAAACTTGACTAATGCATGGAATAATAATACAACACAAAATGTATTTAGAACAAAATGTATTGAAACAAGAAAGGTACACAATATTTACATATAGTTTTTTGTATATTCTTGGGAAGACCGTTCCTGGAGAATGTGTTGACTTAGTCGCAGTCGGGCAGAGTCTCTGGATTGAATCTCTTGATTCCTCCCCTCGTCTTTCCGGTACCAACCATATTTATATATGGTCGGTACTCCACTATGCAAATTAGGTGGATCCTACCACAGGAACCGCGAACCTCTTCCTAAACATGAGCAAGGGATGAGCTTCTACTGCTGTTCAAGAGAAGGGGGAGGAGTATGGACCGAGCGATAGGAAAGCTTATCTATTGCTATAAAATAAAACATAAAAAAAAGAAAAAGAAAAAAAAAGAAAAAAAAAACAGAAAACAGTCCCGGGTTTGACTTCCAGATAAAACATTTTCAAAGAATAAGCTTATTTGGAGAGTCCAGCTACGATCCACATATGTCCCAGCACAAACATGTATACATACCTCTGCGCCGGAGAGTAAAAATAACATAAAATAAAACTATATAAAATAATTAATTTTTAATTTAAAATAAGTTCAAACTGCGTTCTCATAATCCCTAGTCAGTTTCCACTAGAGATGGGCTCTCTGCCAAATCGGTTGGGTTTCAATCGCAGCTTGAAGCAATTGGACGTCTAGCCACACTGAACAGCTGTGATACAGCGAAACAGCGAAACAGTATGTCCGTGAACAACAATAAACATTCAAGCAAAGGTAGGAAGACATTGCAGAGAATCAAGAGAGAAAAATAATTCCTAGTCAGTTTCCACTAGAGGCTGCCAAATCAGTTCCAGCCTTCTACCCTTTCTTCCTTTTTGGGGGCTTGTCGGTCCTATATGTAAAATAGGATTCATTTTTTTTTTTTTTTTTAATAAAGAAAAAAGAGAAATATCAACTCATATGTGTTTGTTGTATTACGATGTTTTAAATGGAATTTTGAATTTACAATTTTAAGATTTATTAATTGTTAATTTTTAGTTCCCAAAATATTTATCAGTTGAATTAAACAAAATTATATATTTATATGTTTTTTATAGCACACACACACACACACACACACACACACACACACACACACACACACACACACACACACACACACACACACACACACACACACACATACACAAGCACACATGTGTAATTCATAAGATAAATGAAGAATAAAAAATAAAACCGAGGCAACACTAGTTTCACGTTAAAGGTGAGGGATTGTCGGTCTAGGTTCAATCTTTATCGTGTGTGTGTGTGTGTGTGTGTGTGTGTGTGTGTGTGTGTGTCTTAAAGTAGACATTGAAGTGAACACCCAGCGGAAACAGTCTGTTTCGTGCATATACAGAACAGTCAAGTCTTCAAACAGACTGTCGCCGCCGGTCGTTGACGTTAAGTTTTTATGTTTACATACGTTCTATCCCTAATATTGAACACTTTAACCCATAAATATAGCATAAAATCCCAAACCAAAACTTTTTTTTTTTTTTCATCAACACTAAAATTAGTTTAGCTCACAGCGTCTAAAGAACAATAAAGAACTCACTTGAGACAGTTCTCTGAAAATGAATAGAAATGGCGGAAAATCTCTTCAGTTGTCCAATCCCACACAAAACAGCCAAGAATGCTTCAAGACGCATAACTTTCTCACTAAAAATAAATTCTTGCGTCTACTCATTCCGAATAATCACTCATTAAGGAATAGAACACCTTCATTACAATTAAGAAATGTTTTCCATAGCATGTAAAAAAATACAAAAAAAAATAAACTTCTTATGCCTTAACTTGTTTTCCATTGTAAGAAGGCAACTGGTCCTGATAATATCGCGGTGATTATTAGCCCTGAGTTATATATTATTATTAGCCTTAGTTATATCAAATGCCTTGTATACACTTTCGACTCCTTCGGCAATCTTTATTTACAAGCTTATAAAAATATGTGAACCAATTAGAATGCGATATTTATTGTCTACATTTTATAAAGATTTACTATTTAACATTTTATAAAGAAACTGTTGTGGTGTCCTCCCTCTAAAGAGCCTTGGGGGAACAGTCGAATAGATTGAACGTTCGGTCAACCGACACACACTCACTAGTCGTGTAATATTCTTCTGTTGTACTTACTGCTTAATATATGACAACTTAACACTTGTTTTGTTATTTCTTTAACCATTTATTTGGTCACAACAGAAATACATTTGAAAATGAATCTTTTTATTAAAAATGTTATTAAAAAATGACAAAATTATATAAAAATAATTGGAAGAGATTCTCTCAACCTATTTTAGTTAATTTATGTGGCGAGAGCAACTGAAAGAAATGGCCGGAAAATGCATTTTCTTTCCAAAATGTATAATTATACTTACTCGTCATTATGTGTTTATTTAAATTTTCTTTTTCACAAACATTTTTATAAATTTCTGAATGAAAAAATTTGTTTATATTTATTTCTTTATAAAATGGTAAATGATAAATATTTCATTATAGTTGGTTCACATATCTTATAACCTTGTAAATATAAAATAATTCTTGTAAATAAGCAATTTAATAAATAAATTGTGTTTAATAGGTATCGCTACAGATTCGCTAAAAATGAACATACACGGTGAAAAAATGTCCCAAACTTAATAAAAACAAAGTTTTATCGTCAAAATCTGTTATTATTAAGAGGAAAGACCAAAGGATTTTTATTATTAAATTATTTTTTAATCCTTTTTAGAACCTTCTAAATTTTGATTAAGATATTTTTTTGTTGCGTCAGCGGGTGATCATAAATTAGTATAGGAAATTTTAGCATCATTTTGCGATTAAAAATACACTGGTTTGGAAATTCTTGCAAAAATCAAATAATTGTTATTTTATTCTGTTTATCCATGTGTTGTTTAGTAAACAAGTTTAGTGTCGTAGTTTGAAGTTGAGGACGTGCCGTGTGTTAACGAACAAAAAATAATTGAATTGAAAACTTGTTTAATTGATTGAGAAAATAGACAAACAAGAGGGTGAAACAGAGCGAGATAGAATTTTTTATTTATCGGGGATATTTTGTGTAGAGAAATTTTAAGGATAGTTTCTGAAAGAAAATGCAAATTCAAGGAATATCTAAAACTATCTAAAAATGAGGTAAACGTTGAACTTACTCTTGGTGAGTGATTGGGTGCGTTGTTTAAACCATGTGCATCTATTAGTGGAAGCGCTAATTTTAGCATCCTACCTCGTTCTCGGCATAAAGTGAAAGAGCTAGCCTCTTGGGATTCACCCCACGTATGCACCCATTTTTTCCGCATGCTCAAAAGCTAAACAGGGGTTGCTGCAGCTGACCGCGTTTTCAAAACATACATGTCTAGTGAAAACTTTTAACCTCTTGCTACACATGCATGTGTTGTTTAATATATTTTGAAATTAAAAACCAAGTTTTGGGAAAGCAGGTTAAATTAAAAGGGCCTCGAAATAAAATATCAATCGTTGATTTCCGCAGTAGTTTTAATATTCGCTTTTATCGAATTAGGATCCATATCAAAATTCTCCGGTCTTTGCAATTGTTCCACTGATTCGCTTGATCGTTGAATAAGATTAGTATATTAAATTGAAGTAGGTTTTAGAAAGACGACGAAGAATTCTTGAATTAGGTTTGTTAACGTTTTAAAGGACAAAATAAAACTTTAACAGCATAGGGGTATAGGTTTTTCAGCAAAGATTTTTTTTCAGGTATCTTCATCGAAAATCTTATATTGAGTCGAAAAATATTAATTAAAACATTTAAAAAGTGAGTTCTTATGATTTTTCTTAATTTCAAGGCTACAGGAATTAAATTCTTTATATATATATTTCTACAAATAAAATCCTATTAGAATGCTTGTTTGATAAACAATCATTACAAGGGGAAACACCGCCAAAATAATTGCGGACGTAGTAGTATACCTACCACGTGTTATTTCTGGAATATTAAGAAATAATAATAATAATAATTCCCTTCACAACTCCCGAAAATTCAAGAAAAATATTTTCGCTAGTCAGTGTGAAATTATTTTCTAACTAATGAAAAGCTCATATGCAAAAAGTTCACAACTATGTGAAATTAGATTTTGGATTTCCCTTACGGATATAAAAATGGAAGCATACTGCTTCAGGAGGTTCAAAACAATTTCGAAGGCCAGTTTGATCTACACGTTACATACTCACCTACACACACGCACCCAATGGAGAGGTGAAAGCCAGCAACCGCCGACTAAGCCTTTGTCTACTGTTACGAATTTGCAACAGATAGAGATATGAAACACAGGTTCCAATAAAAAGGAAAAGAAAGAAAAAGTGGCTTCACATAGATAGGAACGAACGACCAGGTGTCAACGAACAACAAACATAAGATGAACGTTTGTAAACAATTTTATATAACAAAAAAACAACAAAATATGTGAAGAGTATGGGATGACTGACGTATCTTACTTATTATAAAACGCAGATTGTTTATATATTGGATCGGATTTCCTACATTTTTCAACCGATTTCAACAAAACTTCACAGGACAGCATAAAATTACCTTGCGGTGGTTCTGACAGCGCCCAAAATGGGAAAAACACAATTGTTTTTTTGCACGAAATCAATTTGAAAACACTTAAAACACGATTCTGTCGCCAGAATGAAAGGGGGACAACTCATATCGAGTTATACTTATAAAACCCAGGTTGGTTGTTTGTGTGTTCGTTTATATATGGGATCGGATTTCCTACATTTTTCAACCGATTTCAACAAAGCTTCACTTTTTTTTTGGCAGGTAGTGTTTCTTATTGTCTTGCACACTTTTTTCTTTATTTTTACATTCAGAATGCTTTAAAAATTCCATTTACAAGACAATTGTTTATAATAAAATTCTATTCAATCGATAGACTCATAACGATTGAAAACAATGTTTTTGTTTGAGTTTGGGTTTGACCAATTAAAAAAAAAAAAAAAAAAAACCTAATTAAGACATACGTGTCCGTCAACCTTAAACAATAATCTTTGTCAATTTTATTTTTCAGTCTTTATGATGGTGGATACTTGATCTATCTCTTACTGTTACATCCCCGGGCAACGCCGGGCTCTACTGCTAGTAATCAATTAAAGACACATCTGATACTAGGCATTACTTCAAGTATTTGTGTTTCATGACTTTTTAAGTTCAAATGTTCATAATGGCAAATAGACAGAGTCATTGTGAAATATCTACAAAAAAATCGGTAATTCTTCTTTCTGCAATATAAGACTCTGGAATCGCAAATGTAGTTCGTTTCTCCTCTGGTAATCAAATTCCATCCAAGATGATGTTGGGATGATTTCTTCGTGTATAATATTCCTTTATTCCCTACATATCAAGTAGTCGAATAAATCCACGATCTTCGGAATGATATTTCGTTATTCTTTAATAACGTAATGGAATAAGTTCATGGTCGCATCTCTCATAAGCCGTTGTTGAGAGTCGATTTTCTCGCGATCTGTCGCGGTCAGAGATTATCGGGAAATTACAATACCAAAAATCCCACGTGGTGGTGTATGTCACGTGAGCTTGGGAGACCGACTTTTACTTACTCCGTTAGGAGGTCAATCTGTCTAGTTGCAAGATTCCTTCCCGTCATTTCTTAGTCGAGACAGAACTGTCTAGACAGGAAATAAAAAAAAGAAAAGAAAGAAGAGATGACGAAACACAAATACAGCGTGCCTCTTAATAAATTGATCATACGTCTGACTTAACATTCAACACTGAAGGTCATGTCACAAAAATACGAACTCACAAACTAGGTTGACGATCATAAAGTAAGTCTGTCCATACATCTCACACTTTAACCATTTGATAAAAGAAACTTCACTTCAAGAAAAATTGAACATTTTGTTGCTATTATATATTTCTGAAAATAATATATAAATGTTATTTCAACTGGTGTTCTGCTTCTACTTTTCCTTCAGAAAAAAAACCCCAACCTTTTTCATGTTTCATTTAAAAGATGTGTTGTTGTGAAATGTTTGGAATCCCGACACCCAGATAGTAGCAAAAACCTGGGCAGACGGATCCCAACAAGACAAACATTAGAGTGCAAATTTGCGTCGTGCAAAGGAAAAAAAACAAAACATAAATTAATGACGGTTGAATTAAACAGATATGAAGTAGAAATGTTTCCTTGAATCGACAGAAATCACAGTGGCCGCTATATGATTAAAAAAAAGAAACTCGATATTGCAAACAGGTAAAACAAAAATAAAAATAATAATAATCGTAACATCAAGTTTTTTAAAAAAAAAAATTATGGTAGATTTACTCGACTAAAAAACTACTCTAAAATTTTCCCAAATTTTATTTTAAAAAATTAAAAATATATTTTTAACATGGTTGGTTTTCTTGTCAGTAAAAGTTAAATGTCAATTTGGATGAGTTAAGTAGTATTTGTATTACTGGCTGACCGACACCGATACAAATTCTAAACTGAATTGCTTCCGTTTATGTATGGTGACCTGTAATTTAAAAAAAAAATCAATATTTTATTTTTTTTGTAAGCTTTTTTTCTTCTTTTTTTTTGCTTGTGGTCATCAAGATTTATTATAGAGTTAATTCTAAAATACATTCTTTTATATGTAATGTTGATTATAAAGAATGTAAAAATATTTTTACTTTTTTTTTTATTCTCAAATAATAAGCATTTTGGTAAAAATGATCATGACATTTAAAGAAATAAAATTTTTCAAAGTGAAAATTTGGAAAGCAAGCTATTTTATTTTCCAAATAAAAAAAAATTATACCTGACACAGAAGTGAAATAGCAACAGAAGAAACACTTTTTCTGTTGCTCTAATTAATATTTCACTAACGGCTTGCGTGTAGGGTTGTTCTGCGAATTCGATCTTTTGGCCGTTAGCTAATACAATAGACTAGAGACATTCGTAGAGTAGATCACTACACCACACAAATATCTCCTTGGTATGATTGATGGTGACAGCTGCTGTGTCCACAATAAAATTAATTTTTTTAGCCCCCTAGTCGAACAGCGACCTCAGGAAGCGGTGGATGGGTGGAGACTAACAGTGTATGTAAAACAGTCATTACAACATCTTTTCGAATACAACTATATGCCTTTCGGACCATGGAACGCATAAAGTACATTTCAGCGGACGATGAATAACATCTTGCGTGATTTCAGTTGTACTTTCATATGCATAGATGACATCCTCACCTTTACAGAAGACGAAGAAAGTCATTTCAGGGACCTCGACCAAGTCTTATAAAAACTAAGTAAGTACGATCTAAAAATTTATCTTTCGAAATGTTGTTCGTTGCTCACGAGCTTGGAGTTTTGCGATTCAACGTTTCTGGTGATGGTATTAAATCCAGCGCTAGGAAACTTGTTGAGTTAAATGAATTTCCTCCCCAAAAATGACTCCAGGTTATTGCGTCGATTCCTTGGAATGGCCAGTTTCTATAGGAAACTGGTTCCACGTTTTAGAGATAAAGTATTCCCACTCACAGAATGCGTACGTGTGAAAGCAAAATCGAAAGACTTAACATTAAAAAAAAAGAAGAGATTGAGTCTTTCAAAAATATAAAAAAAATAAATAAAAAGACAGATAGTGACGACCAGGCAAAACACCGAGCCGTTGAAATAATTCTATCCTTTGTCCTATGCCCTAAATGTTCGGACACCTAAAAATCCCAGAAGGAGTAGAAAGGATTACTACTATCAAGAAATACTTGCATGCATACAGATTTACAAGGACTTTTCTTTCTCTCTCTCTCTTTCTATGGCTCTGTCTCTGTCTCTCTCTCTCTTTCTATGGCTCTGTCTCTCTCTCTTTCTCTTATCTGCCAAAGGACATGCGTTCAATACGAGAATTTTCTGATAGTATCTTATGAATTCTTTGAATGCTGTATATTTTATTTTAAGAGATATGAATTTTGATATGCAATATATATATATATTTGATGTGCAATATATATCTTTGTATTAATTATCTGTTCATGCATTTTAAAAAGGCTATAAATTAGTGTATATTTGGATAAAGGACGTTATCCGAAGATAATCACCTGTAAACACATAACACCTAAGTAAACCCCTATTTTGGTAACTTCCACATTACAGATCACCAATGATACATATATGTTCTCTCAGTGCGCCTTAGCTATGATGTAACTAGAGCGAGAAATATGACAACTGAAAAGTAGAAATTATTACAGTGTAATTATTATTAGCAGTCTAATAATATTCCATCAACAGCCGTGTAATATTTACAGTATTTACATTAGTCGGACTATTGGCCTCATCTTTGTCGCCATATTTGTCACAACGTTTCGGCCGTTGTACGCCCCGGCCTTCTTTCAGGTGGTTGGAATTTCGAACTGAACCCTTTATTTCGATCACTGGGATAGACTGTTCTAGTTCCACGTGCCATGTTTGATGGATGTCAGTTATCAGTTATCTCCTGCTAATTTTCCCTCTGAAAGTTCTCCACTGCCTTAACCGGGTATTGAACTCACATTCTTTGGGTCTGTCACTGGATCTAACCAACGCCTTTATCCACTGTGCCATGTGTCCTTGAGGAAACGTTGTGACAAATATAGCGACAAAGATGAGGACAATAGTCCGACTAATGTAAATACTGTACATAATACCTCATCTCAGAAATATAGACAGACTCGTGTAATATTTGTCAAGCATAACTGCTTTCCCCTACCGTAACTCAAAGGCTAATAACTTTCACCTTGTTACAGACAATTCTAATTATGCTGTAGGTGCAGCATTACACCAAATGGTAGACGACCAACTGATTCCTTTTGGTCTCTTTAAAAAAAATGTCACTGACGCAACAAAAATATTCTACCTTCGACAGGGAATTACTAACTGCTTATTTGGCAGTCTTGTATTTTAAACGCCAAATAGAAAGCAGAAATATCTTATTATTAACCGACCATAAACCTCTTTGTGATGATTTTACAAGTCAAACTATACTGAAACTTGACAGACAACAACGTCATCTCTGTTTTATAAGTGAATCTGTTACTGATATTTCACATATAAAATGTGATCAGAATATAGTAGCTAATTGCTTATCTCGACCAACTAATGCAATTTACTATCGATGTATGCGATTTGAAGGAGATGGTGAAACACCAAACTGTAGGGGTTACCATTATTGTTTATTTCCGACGGGATCACCAATATATGTAGCGACGGTGTTATCATTGTTGTTGTGAACGTCGAACGACGGACGTCGCGGTCATCATTATTGTAGTGATTGAGTTACCAATATTTAACTTTGGCTAGGAAAGGTGGGATTAAGGACAATGTGTGGACGCAATGCAATTTATATTTGACGTAAATAGCACATAGTATAAAATACAAAACTAAACGGAATGATTTCAAAACATAACAATTGAATTCATTAATATTTGATGTACATGCATGCGAACTGAAAAGGTAGGACAGAGTCGTGTCCCTTTTATTAGGTATTAGTTGTACCTGAGTTCATATTAAAAGGAAGTAATATTAAACTGTAATTTAGAAGAATAAAGTTTGGAATTGTGAGTTGTAAAGTTGGTAAAAGTTCAGAAGTGATTTCAGAGTTCGTACTTGCGTGAATATTGATAGTGGTCTTTAACATCTGACCGCAATGGTTAAGACGGGAGTTCTTGAAGGTTACATCTTGGCACTTGGTAGCAAGGAACGAGACGTGCGAGAGAGAGATGAATGAAAAGAAAACTCGAGGGAGTTTACACGTGTTGGGTTTATATAATGGTCGTGTACCACGTGATAGGATTCCTGCATATGAGCGGGAAAACAGATTGGTCGCGTGTAGGCGGTTTGATTGGCCGGAACTGACCAATCAGCAAGCTAGATTGAAGGTGATTGACCAATGAATACTTGTAAGATTGTGATAGTGAAAATTATAACAGGAATAGTGCATTTCCTAGCAGGAGTTAACTAGCTTGTGGAAGAGTCCACAAAACTACTGATGAAGAAATTTCGTGAGCAGCTGACGCCATATTCAGTAAATGAGCATCAAAATAACCTGTGCGATGTGCCATTACCCTCCCCACAGCCTTTTGTGACACAAGAGCTCAGGAAATCAGTATTTGACAGTCTACATACTCTATCCCACCCCTTATCGATAGTACTCGATGGATAGAAGCGTGCGTTCTGACGGAAATTTCAGCAAATTCAGTTTCAGTAGCTTTCATCAACACGTGGACATTCAGATTCGGAGTCTCCCTCCATATCGTTACAGACAGGGGTAGTCCGTTCGAATCAGAATTGTTTTCAGAAATATCGAAGATAATAGGTTTCAAGAAACTAAGAACAGCGTCCTACCACCCACAAACAAATAGATTAACTGAAAGTGCACATCGCACTCTGAAAACTGCAACAATCGTGGTTATCAGCTCTACCTATTGTTTTACTCGGAATCAGAATAACTGCCAATGAATCGAATTACTCACCATTTACTGCTGTAACAGGAGTTAATGCAAAACTTCTTCGAATATTAATAGATACAGACAAAGACAATGAGGACACTCAAATAACTAATTCACAAGTAAAGTATTTGGCTAAAGAGATGCAGAAAACAAACAAACTTACCAACAGATTTGTGGAGGCCGGAATTGTAGCGCTTACCCCACGTGAAGAAATATCTTCTCCATCTTCAGGAAGTCTGGATGCCAAGACATTGCCGAGCCACGATCACAAGAACAAGAAATCACAAAACCACAAAGAACTGTTAACAGGACGTTTCTTTTTTGTGACAAGATAAGTCCACAAAATACCATTTTTCTTTTTGCTACGCTATTGTTGTAAACATTCTTCCTTTCTCTTTTCTTCTGTTATACTCATTAAAAGGTTTGAATCTCAAAGGTTTGGTTTCGTTCCTTTTTCTCATGCCGTGTCACGTCACTGAATTGTCCTTGTTTTCGAACAGATTTAAACAGGTGAAATACCAACACTTTGCAAAAGAATAAACTAGCAGTGTAGGCTATGAAGTATGCACTCGTATGCACTCGTATGCACAGTTCAGTAAATAAAATAAACACTGTTTAAAAACAACAAAACAAAACAAAAATTGGACGTTCTACTCAAATATGGGTATCCATTAAAAAAATAAACTTATATATATATATATATATAAAAGGCAGGATGTGTGTATGTGTGTGTGTAACGAACGCACGGACGCAATTTTCGATGGATTTGCACCAAAATTTACATGCACATGCTCCAAGTTAGTGGGAAGGCCAAGACTGACTCCCAACTCCCATCGATAGTGGAAATAATCGATTTTTCATGCTTCTACAGCACTTTTCATGTAGTTTGCGGCCATTTTGTACTGGCCAGAGTGAGAGCCAACATATATGATAGCTGGCTGCCACGAATAGGCAGGAAGATTCTATTGGCCAGCGTGAGAGCCAACAGCTGACTGACACGAATGTTAACTAGAATGCTAGCATGCAAAAAAAATAATGATAGCTGCATTCATCACAAATGGGAAAAATTTAAATCTGCTTGCTTAAACTCAACGTTGATTCTGATTCCGCAGAACTAGGTTGGGTGTGAAAAAGTATTTGTTGTTAACATTCTTTTTTCATTCGTTTTTTCCAGTTGCGAGTCCTTTTTTAAAGCTGATCGTTTTGTGTTCATTATGTTTAGTCCTTTTTTCGTAACAGATTTAATGTTTAGTATAGAGCTTAGAAAAATTCGCAGTGTGAGATAGGCAAGAAGTAGGCATGTAGCAACATCAGCACGGCAAAGGCACTCCTTTAAAAGCAAGTTAGGGCAAAAATATTTTAAGTCAAGTGATAGCGATTGCTGTATGAGTCGTACGCTTTTTGAATCAAGCACGGGCAACGCCGGGCCATGCTGCTAGTAGTGAATATGTGTGGTTGCAGACCGAAAAGGTGCAAAAACCTCAAGAAGCTCCGTACACGGATTCATTTAAGGTCATTTACTGTTAAATTTTCCGATGATGTGAATAATACTGTGCTACTTGACAGGTTGAAACCTGTATTAATTCCAGAAATCAAGAGTGACAGAAGTTCCGTTGAATATCAATCACAAAGAAATTATATTGTCTCGAATTCAAACAGAACTAATGAAAATGACCAACAAAATAAAACAGTCAAAACCAAATCTGGAAGAAGGATTAAATGGTAAAAGGAAAACATATGCTTTTACTATTAATTAAAGTTATGGATTCAAACAAAGGAAATTAAATAGCGCTATAAAAGTGTACAAATAACTGTTACAAACTCCATTTATCATGGCGGAAGATGTGTGTAGTGATAGAAAAATAAAAAGTTCATAATTTCAAAAAAAAAAAAAAAAAGAAGTAGAAAACTAAAACTTGGTAAACCTTTTTGGTTTGTCATAAAGAAATAAAAACAGGAAAATAAATAATCAAATAAAAGGGACCAAAAGGTTATTATTCCTAAATGTAAGTGAAGAAAAAGGGCTAGTGACACCACATCAGCCATGAAACACATCTGTGAACCAAGAAAAATCAAGAAACATTTCTGTAATGAATTCCAATGTCTCGAAAAAAGTAAAAAGACAGATAGTGACGACCAGGTAAAGCACCGAGCCGTTGAAATAATTCCATCCTCTTTCCCATGCCCTAAATTTTCGGACACCTAAAAATCCCAGAGAGGGTAGAAAGGATTACTACTACAGTGTAACCCGGATATAAGAGAGTTGTCGGGACCGGAGAAGAAGTCCCTTATATCCGGGTTTCTCTTATATCCAGGTTTGGTCTATTTTATATACATTAACACAGGTTCTAATTTGGGACCAGAGAAAATCTCTCTTATATCCGGGTTTCTCTTATATCCGGGTCTCTTATATCCGGGTTACACTGTATCAAGAAATACATACATACAGATTTACAAGGACTCTTCTTTCTCTCTCTCTCTCTCTCTTTCTATGTCTCTGTTTCTCTTTCTCTCTCTTATCTGCCAAAGGTATTTTAGCATCCCGCTACCACCTTTTTTTTATCAACATCAATTTTCGTACAAAAAGTTGATCACAGAGCTTATTCAGCTTAGTAAATGTTTTCAGAAAATCTCAACTTCTAATTGGTCACTTAATATTTAATAACATCGACCTAGTTCTTGACCTGACCAAAAAGAAAATTCCGCCCAAATCTATCAAGCTTCTATGAGTCTATCACGTGACCAAAGTTAGCAATAAAATATGAAACGTTTTTCATCTTCGACGGTGCGCCGATCGGAATGCTTTGAACTCGTCACACATTTCCAGGGTTTTACGTTAAAGTTCCTTAACATGATTCCAGCCTGAGAGAACACTCATTCACACAGAACAAAATGAGAACACTCATTCATTTTATGACGAACAATCAAGTTTTCCAAATTCAACTTAATACACGAATCTTTTTCATACACTTTCAAGCTCAACTTTAATTATTGCAATTAGCATAAACACAGCTTGTTAAGAACCACTTACTCCAACTAGAATATTCTCTTCGAACAAGTGAAAACAAATCAAAGAGTGACAATTCCGTAAACCTTAAAGTAAGTCGTAAACAATATTTCTCTATTTCAAATACAAAAATGAACTGTTTATTTTTTTTTCTTAAATTACAATAATACCCAAACACAATTTCTCATTATTGTACCGACCATTCAACAAATTATAATCTATCAAACCAGAACTTTGATAACTTTTCATCTAAACATAAAAGGACGTTTGAACTTTTTAAAACTACCTTTTTACTCCAGTTGTTGGTACCTCTTTGTTATATATTTTATTCACTGTTGTGCAAAAACTGTTGTTTTACATGATGTCCTTATTCTATGTTTGTTGAATACTAAAATTTAATGTGAGAGGAAATTGTTAATTTCATCACGGAGCCTAATTTACTCAACAGTTTTTGATCAATAATCCATTAACACAACCTCCACAGTATTATGCGTTCAACACGAGAATTTTCTGATGGTAACTTATGAACTCTGAATATTGTATATTTTATTTTAACTTAAGAGATATAAATTTTGATCAGTACATGCAATATATATCTTTGTATTAATTATCTGTGCATGCATTTTAGAAAGGCTATACATTAGTGTATATTTGGATAAAGGACGTTATCCGAAGATAATCACCTGTAAACACATAACACCTAAGTAAACCCCTATTTTAGTAACTTCCACATTACAGACCACCAATGATGCATATATGTTCTTTCAGTGCGTCTTAGCTATGATGTAACTAGAGCGAGAAATATGACAACTGAAAAGTAGAAATTATTTGTTATTATTATTACAGTGTAACCCGGATATAAGAGAGTTGTCGGGACCGTGGAAGAAGTCTCTTATATCCGGGTTTCTCTTATATCCGTGTTTGGTCTATTTTATATACAGTGTAACCCGGATATAAGAGACCCGGATATAAGAGAAACCCGGATATAAGAGAGATTTTCCCTGGTCCCAAATTAGAGCCTGTGTTAATGTATATAAAAATAAAATAGACCAAACCCGGATATAAGAGAAACCCGGATATAAGATACTTCTTCTCATGTCCCGACAACTCTCTTATATCCGGGTTACACTGTACATTTAACACAGGCTCTAATTTGGGACCAGAGAAAATCTCTCTTATATCCGGGTTTCTCTTATATCCGGGTCTCTTATATCCGGGTTACACTGTAGTTCAGTCTAATAATGTCCCATCAACAGCCGTGTAATATGTTAAAAAATCATTGCAGAGAATATTTTCCGAATATTATTTTTTTAAAATATTTATTTAATAAAGGACATTAAGGTTTTAAAAGCAAAATCCTAGATTAGTATACCTTTTAAAAGAATAAATAAAAACTTTTTAAAATATCTAATTCTTAAATCGATATTATAGAATTTTACAAAGAATTCTCTAAAAAATATTAAAGAATTTAAAAAAAAATTGTTACAGACAATAGTTATAAAATTTAAAATGAAAAGGTAAAAATATTTTAAAAAGAGATATGTTTTATTTTTATTTATTAAAAATTTCGGAGTAAGGCATACATATCTACTTTTTCTTGTTGGACTCGATTTTTCATTTTCTTGTGAGACTCAATTTTTCCATTTTTTCCAGTATTTATTTTTCAAGGACTTATTTTTTAAAAATTGATGTGAAAATAAACATGATTTGAAAATAACCAAAGGTTATTTTTTATATTGACAGTATTTAAAAATTAAAGAATTGGAGTCCCGACAAGGTACGACACAATGTTTAATTTACATTGTGTCGTTCCTTGCCGGGAATCCAATTCTTTAATTCAAATGAAAGTGCTCACCCCGATGTTCCCAACTCATATGACAAATCGGGCCTTAATTTCGCCCGTCTCTGCACACCAACTGCCAGAATACTATGGAGCTTAAGGTTGCGTGTTGGTGAATTGTTGGTGGGCGGGTGCGTGTTCACGAATCAACAATTAAGGAAGAAACATATAAAAATTTAGACTACGGACCATTTATTCTTTTTTATATTAGAAACTATAGGGAAACAAAGTTCTCAATGTCTCTTAGGTATGTCCATTTTTTCTGGTCCAGAAGTAAGTTAGGATAATTAAGGAGAAGAATGATTATAATAGTCAGGATTAAGTCAGTCTTGCGCTGAGTTGTAATGACCAAAGTAGGACTTGTCTTACTTTATAGGTGGAGTTTCAACAAAACACGTGTGAACGCTAACGTTAGAAAGTGGAAAAGAGTTTCTTTTTCTGGTCTTTTTTTAAATTAGTGTTTTCTTTTTGGTCCAGAAGTAAGTTTGGGTAAATCATAAGAACAGTTGTATTGGTCGAGCTCAAGTTATCATTGCACTAAGTTGGAACGACCAAAGTACAGGTTGTACTTACTCCATCCATCAATCAATTGGAGAAATGAGACGTTTCTTAGCAGGGACGTATTCATCTTCACCCTGCCACATCTTAAAGAAGAAGAAGAAGGAGGAGGGGGAGGAGAAGAAGAAGTTGTTTGTATTTTTTATAGAACTTAAACAGCGGCATTTAGCGGGTATTTGGAGTAATAAAATCTCTGATTCCTTTTTGCTAGCATCATGGGAAAATGCATTTCTTTTTCTATTTTTGTTCATTATTATCATTCTATTTATTGATTTTATTTCATTTTTCCACAGTACCAGGTTAAACTATTTTTTCTGGAAAATCAGATAAAACGGTTTTTTGTAGCAGCCGTTTCTGAGCCACTGATTCACTACAAAGCCAACGCTGATTTCACCCACGAATGCAATTCCGACTAGACTAAAATTAGTGGCGGACCTCACGACTGGCGAGCTTAAGAAAGTCATCACCAGCAACGAAACCAGCAGCAGCAGAAGCAGCAGCAGAAGCAGCAGCAGAAGCAGAAGCAGCAGCAGAAGCAGCAGAAAGTAACTCTCGGTGACAACAATGCGATAATTTGTAGAATATTTCTCCATCAATTACATATGTGTGTTGATTTTCTCCACTGGTCTATCTTGACAAGTACCTTGTGTTACACTCCGAGCAATATTGCGATACTCCGGATCAAACAAACGATCGAACCTTGTAAATCACAGGTAATAAAACCTGTTTACTTATCTCAGTCACGTCTGATCTCCATTTATTGTTTCACCACTTTCACGTTTTTCCTGTTAGAGATAAATCCGCCATTACAATTGTATTTACTTGTCACTGTTTTACGAAACAACATTTTTAAATGCAAATATTTCTGATTCTGCTTAAAATTTAGAAAGAGTATTGATATAAATTTTTTCCCATTTCTTTTTTCGATTAGTTAAAAAACAACCATAAAATACATGTTTTTATACATTTTTCATATTTATTTCTTAAACCACGATTTCAAATTTTCTGCCATGATAATTGAAGATACCTATTTTTGTTTTTAGTCCTCTACACGTGCTGAAGTAGAGCTAACAGTTTTAAGTTTCAGAAATACGAAAATATGGGTACTCATTTTAATGAAGTTAATAGAGTATTGTAGAATTTTAACTCTACATCATTTCAAATAGCTAAAAATAACTTGTCCAGTTTTGTGCAAAAAGCGGATCACAGAGGGTTTATGAAAAGATCCAGCTACATACATATTTTCAGAAAACTCGAGTTCTAATTGATCAATAAACACACAAGTAGGCGTTGCTATCCACCCACGCACAAGCTTTTTTCTAGCGCGTGACCAAGTCAGAATTTGGCACCTCTTTTTTCTAAGCCTACCTACCAAAGTGAATAAATACAGAAAATTGATTCGTGCGTTATTTTTTTTAATCATTTAGAAAATAATAAAATTTTTCTCCCGCTAATTCGAGAAAAAAATTTTCACTAGCCAGCGTGAAATTATTTTCCAACAAATAAGAACCTTGAATGCACAAAAGACGCGCTTTTATGTGAAATTACAGTCTAGATACTTTTTACGGATATAAAAATAGAAGCATACTGCTCCTCAGTGTTCAAAACAATTTCGAAGGCCAGTTTGATTTATTTATACCGTAAGAGAGAACAGCCAGAAACCGCGGATTTAAAGCCTTGTCTAGTCACTCACAGACACATTAGGCTGATTGCCATAAAGTAAGTCTGTCCGCACACCTCACATTGCTCTACGAACAATTAATTACTTAATGAAACAAACTTCTCTGTAAGGAAAATTGAACATTTTGTTGTTATTGTATATTTATGAGAAGAATATATAAATGTTATTACAACTTCTGCTTCTACTTTTCCTTTGGAGAATAACTTTTTATGTTACATTTAAAAGATGTTTTGTTGTTGTTGATTAATGTTTACAATCCCGACACACAGCTGACAACAAAAACCTGGGCAGTCGGATCCCGATAAAATAAAACTAAAAAAATTCCTTAATTTAAAAGGTACTTTTAAATTCTAAGATGAAGAATACAGATTTTTAACTATCTAGATAGTGTAGTAACATGCAATAAGAAACCTGACAGAGGAATCTGAAGGCACAGAGGACTAGCGAAAGATGCCTTCTAGAAATGAAGCAAATTATTAAGGCACAGGAAAATATATAAAATCAAAGAAAGACGTGCTCAAAATGTAGAGAACATATGAACAAGGAAGTCAAAGAAAATAGGAAATAAACTTATAGTCAGGATGGGACAGATGAAATTTCTGGATCATATAATGAGAAAAGACGGCTTAGAGAATTTAACATTCACAGGATATAATGACGTAAGAGAAACAAGAGGAAATAGACAGCAACCTACTTAACGACTTTATGTGAATGGAAGACAGAACAAGAAAAAAGAAGTAAAGTCTGATGATCCGCAGTCCTATAAAAGGGCTGTGGTGAAATAATTTATTACATGGAACCTTAAAGTGGTCTGTTTTTATTTAAATTATTTGCTCTGGATTTACATTCAGCTCTCTGGATTTTATCCTCCTTAAGTTTACCCATACGGATTACCTAGTTTTTCATAAAAAACTAACTAACTAACTAACTAATATATATATATATATATATATATATATATATATATATATATATATATATATATATATATATATAAAGATAGATAGATAGATAGATAGATAGATAGATAGATAGATAGATAGATACACAGACAGATATATATGATAAATATATAGTTTTAGGGTATGTTATATTTATGGGTTTAAAAAGAGAGTATGTAAATATAAAAGTGGATAATAGAATCAAAACCCAGCCTCGACAGTCTGTCTGTTTCAGGATTATAACGATTACGTATAAGCATGAAATAGACTGTCACCGCTAGGTGTTGACTTCAATGTCCCTTATATATATATATATATATATATATATATATATATATATATATATATATATATATATAGAGAGAGAGAGAGAGAGAGATAGATAGATAGATAGATAGATAGATTGATAGATAGATAGATATATGTGATAAATAAATATATAGTTTTAGGGTATGTTATATTTATGGGTTTAAAATAGAGAGTATGTAAATATAAAAGTGGATAATAGAATCAAAACTCAGCCTCGACAGTCTGTCTGTTGAAATACACTGTCACTGCTAGGTATTGACTTCAATGTCCCCTTTTTTATATATATATATATATATATATATATATAAAGGCACTTATAAAGATTCACTACAGAATGAACAGAATGTAAACATGTCAAAAAATATAATAAAACAAAGTCATTATTGGAGGAAAGGTCAAAAGATGTTTATATGTAAAATCTTTTTTTTTTATAACGAGAAATTTGAACCTCTTTTTGTGAAAAACACATTGATTTGGAAATTCTCGCAAAAATCAGATAATTTATTGATACTTTCAGCATTTATTTACAAATGAATGAAATTATTTTTAAATGTTTCTGCTTTAGAAAATCTGGGTAAATATATATATATATATATATATATATATATATATATATATATATATTACATTTGTTACCCACACCTATTCAATTTTATGAAATTTCGAGAAATTCTTTTTTGTAGGGCTTAATATTTTTACTAGTTATAAGGACAAGTTCTCGGATAATTTAAATAATTAAATTCTTTTGGTTAGACAGGACACCCAGTCACAACTATTTTGAATCGTAAAATAAAAAATGCAATAAAACTAAGACATTATTTAATTAGAAATGATTTTAATTTCTTTTATGAATATTATGGGCAAGAATTGTTTTTCATTTTAGAAAAATTAATTGGAATAATTTATAAGCTTTTAAAATTCTGTATTATTAATTTGTTGTAGTCAGTTATAGTCTTTAAGTAAAACGATATTTACTAATCATAACTGGTAAACTTTACTAAAATTCCTGCGACACCAATATTTTTAAAAGAATTTTTATTATTTTTGTGTATAAACGTGCCGATTAGAAAATAAGAGCGATAAGTATAGGAAATTTACAATTTATTGGCATTTTATAACATTTCATCAACAAGCATCTTCATAAGTATGACTATATAAAGCCAAAGTGCTTACAATCCAATAAAATATTAGAATGTTTAAAATATTTCAAATTTTTAAAACTACTGGGTAATTAAAAAAAAATATCTAAAAAGGGCGTCCACGTTGTATTTGTCATGTAATTTTACTACAACTATTTCCCACTTACATGAATCTTGCAAACATCAGGTTATCAATAGATATTTTAACACCTCATAAAACACTCACCTCCACGTTCCAAAAAGGCTTCTCTGTGACATTTTAAACTAAAAGTAAGTAATATTTGTACTAATTCAGACTAATTAAACTTTACTAATTAAACTTTGCTCAAATAAAGTTTCTGACAAAATATTTTATAAAGATTTTTAAGCAAAGTGAATTATACACTATTGACACAATTGTTAATATGGACGATTTTAGTGTTTTAACTGATAATAAAAAAAAATAATTCCAATTAATTTAAATTCACTTTTAAATGAGGGTTACTAAATTAGTTTCTTTGGCTTTTGATTGTAAATAAAATAATTATTATGCACTTCGTTTAGTTTCTTTGGCTTTTGATTTCAAATGAAATAATAATTATTATGCACTTTGTTTAATATCTTAGTTTCTTTGGCTTTTGATGGCAAATAAAATAATAATTATTATGCACTTTGTTTAATATCTTAGTTTCTTTGGCTTTCGATTGTAATCAGCGATCAAAAACCAGCTTCTTGGACCAGCGTCAGCATTGACCAGCGCAGAGTTAGCCCCTTGGTTAAAACTTCGTTCTAAGACTCTGAGGACCGGACCACTAAAATGTGGTTACACCACTGTGTATAGGGGGCGGCGAAAGGTGTTATAAAACGTATCATAAATTATTATTTTCAAGATGTATTTTGTAATTGAATAATTGAACCTGCACATCTTGTATCACTGATGCAGAATGAAATATACTAGCAAATTTAATGTAACTTTCGTTTTAATTATGGCATTTACAGTCCTAGGAATACATACGAGCGATACTCAGAACTCTGTAAGATACATATAGAATTATTGATTTATATATGAACAATTTAGTTAATTCACATTATTTACTTGGCTTAAATTAGCACGAGACTATATTTCAAGCTGCTCGTACAACGGAAAGTTCTATTTTTACCAGCGTTTTGTAAGTATAAGGCGTGGCATTTTTGGTAAGGTCTTGGCACAGAAAAATATTTTTGTTCTAATATAGGCCAACAATTTAACTGCCCGTTTATCTTACTCGGCAATGGGAATCAAGCAACAGTTCGCACGAACCGATATTTAAAATTACACAAGTTGGCAGAACCAGTACTTAAATTACATTGACCTTTCTATCCATTGAGAAGAGGTCCGCGCAATTTTTTTACTAAAGTTACACAAGTCCTTAAGTTCACTTGGCCTTCCTATACATCGAAAAAATAGTTCGCAACGGTTCGCGCGAATTGTTTTACTGGAGTTACACAAGTTGGAAGAACCAGTCCTTAAATTCCATTGGCTATTTTTTGTATCGAGGAATTTCCGCAACGGTTTGCACGTATTGTTTACTAAAGTTACACAAGTTGGCAGAAACAGTTTTTAAATCCTTTTGGCTTTTTATATTTACCGACAACCCCCCCCCAAAAAAAACACAAAAAACAAACAAAAAAAAAAAACGGGATGTTAAAGAACCGGTTCCTAATTTTCATTATAAGAATTTGGGTTATAGCAGAAAAGAAAACCCGTTCCAAAAGAAAATTTGTATCTCATACTAGTTTTACTAACTACTAACCTATCCCGAAAATAAAGTCCATATTTTTTGTTTGCAGTGTTCTAAATACAAGGTGAAACACGTTTGTTTAATAAATACATTAAAGTTTTTTTTTAAACCTTTGTTTTGTCTTTCTTTTCAAGGCTTCTTTTATCAGTCACAAAAATAATTTAGTAGATCATAGTATTAAATTGATTGAATGTAAATAATTGAACATGGACCTAAATAAATAAGTAAAGAAAGATAAGCTCACAAAGTTCTGCGACGCAGTTCTTTAAACATTTATTGTGAAAAGAACAAAGTTTCTATATAATCATTTAACATGTGATAAATTAAACAAAATGGTGTTAAAGTATAAATATACGTATTATACTCTTGGGGTATGTTTGAGTGAATACCTACTCATTAGGTGAAGCGTAACATTACTTTAATTAAATTATAAACATATACGCGGGTAGATATGGACCCCCCACCAACACACATATTTTGTAGGTGATCTTCAAAGTCAAAAAGTATTTTCTGATGTATTTATTTATGAATGAATGTAAAATCTTAAAGGTGTAACAGAATCATGCACCCACACATTCTCCCATAAATTTTTCTAGACTTTTTTTTCCCTAAGAATTTTATTTGTTCTAAATCTTGTTCAATATACGTAGAAAAGATCGATTAATACCCAATCAATTTATAAGGTTGAGTCATAAATGATTTCCGCTTTTTGTTTACCAACTTTATTCTTAAAAAAATAAAGTGCATTGACATTTTTTTAAATTTTAAATTCACTGTTATTTGAAATGATTTCTTGCCAGTTTTGAGGCAGTACCCCTCTACCTTTCAAGTAAAAAAATTTTGCAGGTTTTGATGACAAAGATTTTTGACAAACACTTGAATCTGATTTGAACTGGGGAAGGTTTTCCGTATCAAAGCCTTTTTTATTGATTTATTTATTTATTTTTTTTTTTTTGCGGCGATCAAAAATAATCGGCCGGTGGATGTTCAGGATTATGTACAAAAAACCAACTGAGTTCCATTTTTTTAGCTTTGTTTTTCTTGTTGTATGCGATCTTGCGTTAACAGGGAGGAGAACAATTTTTTTTCCTTTCATCCACTGTGTATGACAGAGATTGTGAAACTTTGTCGGGTCATTTTTTGGTACTATTAAATTTACATAAACATTAATGGATCACTTATATACTTACTGATATTTTTTAATAAGAAACTTGTTGCTGCGTTTTAGTTGTTAATGTTTTAATTCCAGGTTCATATTTTGTTGTCTTTAGTTTAATACATGCGGCACTCATATCCACACCAAGATGATTCCTGGTGGTTGATTCTCTATAGTTCATGACGAGCGAGATCTCATGAGTTAATTTTACTGTTGATGTTGGGTCAGTTCATAATCCGCGGCTCAATGGTTCGCTATCTCTGGTGTATTCTCTCAATGCCTGGCAAAATTAAGGTATATTAGTGCATTTCAAATTTATTCTTAACTTCTATGTATAAGTGGCAGTTAAGAAGGTATAGTCATCATTACAACAAGTTATAGATCGGGTTCTATAGCCTTGGATCCTAACTGGTCTACCACAGAAAGAAATGGTAACCTACTGCGGAAAAAAATCAGCCTCGTCAGTCATGTATCGAAAGATATATGATCGCCTAAGCGTGCATCATGCATGGCACATAACTGACTGAATATGTTAATAACTTTTTTTTTTACTTTTTCAAAAGCATTCCGTTGTTGATGATCCAAAATCCAAATATTATTTTTTTCTTACTAATTCTACCATCGGTTGGAATGTCGTTTCAAATATGGTATAAATCTACCCAAGTATTGTATCATGCCTAATATTCATTTCAAGTCCGTTACTGAAGTTGGGGCTTTCAATTTTTTAATAGCTTTTATTTTATCTTCACATAGTTGTATTCATTTACTTGATACTCCAGTTAACTATTTCTGCTTATTTAAGTCTTTTAAAAGCTTCCTTTAATCTTATATAATGCTCTTGCATATTTATACAATTTCCAATTTTTCAAAAAATTCACACATTATTTTGTGAAATATTTCTGGAACAAATTAGATACCAAAAGATATCGTCCATACGTTATTATCAATATCAATAAACCACTATTTTCTTCAAAAGATTATAGATGAAATCCATTGTATCCAATTTTGAAAAAGTGGTGGATCTTGCCAATTTTGGAGATACATCTTCTAAAGTGGATAGCATATAATGTTCCCTTTTAATAAGTGATTTTTTTAAAAATTCACACATTATTTTTAATGTCTCCATTTTTCTTAACCACAGGTACAATTAGAGAACTTAAATCCTTTGATTTTGTAACTTTCTGTATAATACCTTTTTTTTCCAAACGGATTAGTCATCTTTAAGTGTGATTTTCATAGGATCACGTGTCATTTCCTTTTTATATTTTAATGTTCTCACAATTTTTACTATTCCTATTTTATAGGATGTGCTGCGTACTAATACATTTTCCGAGTGTTTACCATTTATAACATGAATTACGAGTTTTGTGACGATATTGAGTCATTATTGCGAAACATCCTCTTCTATTAAGAATTCCACCGGGGATTTGGGATATCACTTTCGCTGGTAGCAATTTGGGTCAATTTTTTAACTAAAAATGCGTCTGTCGTCATGACATTACAATCTTCTCCTGCATCAATTTTAAAAATAGTCAGTGTCTTCTCATAACGGTAGCGAACGTACCATGGGTTAATTTATCCCTGACTTGTGTTAGTCATCATCATTCAACCACAGTCAGGATCATCTAACCAATGTGAACGATCCTTTCTTTAGCTGTATATTAGTACTACATCGGGGCTACATACAGTTTTGAATTCAGAGTTACTTTTTCTCCTAGACCGGTTGCCATCCAAGGCTATAACACCCAGACTGTTCTGCTATTTACTCATAGATGGGGAAGAAGAAGAAGATTCACGCCTTTCCAAAGGTTATTAGTACGTAAGTGAATTTAATGGATCTGACTGGAATTCGAACTCAGCTCTCCAATTCCTCCGAGCCGATTCCCCAAAATTGTACTCCTTTATTACTTATACTAATGTAAATGCTGGTTGTGTTGAAAAGATTAATGTGGCTGCGTGTTGAAGAGCATTTAACATTTATACATTTTTGAATCAAGGAAAAACAATGGAAAACCGATTTTTGTTTCAACGATAAAATATATATTAAAATCAACAAATACAAAATAATTTTTGTAATGTGTGAATATTAAGGAGAAAAAAGTAGTTTCCCTTGATCTATTAGTTTGAATAAGAATAAATGTAATTAAGGAAGTTTCTTGAATAGAATGTTCAAAGTTCTGTATTGAAATAGAATGTTGTATTCAGAAGAACATACAGTAAATTCAGTTGTGTTATTTGTATAACTAACAGCGTTGTTTGTAACTTGGCTTTTTCACAGAGAACTGACGGTGAAATGTAATTCAAGTTCTGTGTCTGTGTGTGCGCAGATGAGTAGAATAAATAGTCTGTGTAGACGCGTGTGAGTTGCTGAATTCTATTGTCTACCTTTGGAACGAAATCTCGCTTTTATTACTACCGGTAGGCTCCGGGAACAAAGGCGGGAGAATTTTGAAAGAACACAAAAAATATCTGATTGGATGAAAAATTTACCATTCGGTGATTTTATAACAAAAGCATGTCTGTGAAATTAACGGTAGGAAAAATTCAGTGTGGTGACTGCGATCAGTAAATTGTCCTGTGATAATCAGTATTTATTATTTAACCAATCACAGTTGATAAAAATGTAGGCGTGGCAAACGTAGTAGTAGTCACTACACTAATTTCTTTTATTGTATGTAGTTTTATTCTGCAACAAACTGCAAAATGATTTGGCTTTTTTAAATTTATTACATATTTTCCTTTCGCCGGACACAATACTGTAGTATTCGTTTTTATTTAAGTACCACCGAAATGGATACATTTTCCACAATGAAAGTAAAGAATGGACACACCCAGTTTTAAAATATTTACCAAAAATCAGGGAATTATCTGATTCAAACGAAATTTTCCGAACTTATTCATTAATGAATACATATTTTACTGAATAGGTTATTTTATTAAAAAAACACCTTGGGGAAATATTTTTGGTAGGTATGTTTCACCCACCCATTTCGATGTCACGTGTATACATTTTAATTTGCAAGTGTTCATTCAAATGTTTTACTACAAAAAGAAGATATTTCAATAAAAAAATATGCACTATCGACTAGTGTGAACACACGAAAAATTTGGCCCATATCTTGACAAACCAATTCAATGAAACTCAAAAAGTATTTTTTGAGAATTGTTACAGGCATAATTTAGTAAAATATGTTATTTTCTTTCATATTCGACAGAAAATAACATAATATTTATTTTCAAAAATATTACTTGTAATTCTTCAGTACAATTTTGAAATTAATCCCGTTGCTGTTCGTCACAAGAGTTTATTTTATTAAATAAAGGCATGTTTGAAAGTTTAAAAATATAAAGTCTCATGTAATTTTCGAGTGCGAATATTTTTTAAAAGAATTTTATTTTATTTTATTTTTTCCTTTTAGCAACTGTCAAATTATTTTTTGGTTTGGATGTACAAAAAAGGAAATACTTCTGATATCTCGCGTTGACTGATTACTATTCAATATTGGAGGAGTATTATGATCTAATTTCATATCTCCTGTTCAGTCAGTATAAAAAATAAAATTATTTACTATACTAAGTTTAATAAAAGCGCCTGGAATAAAAAATATATTCTTGAACTATTGGCGATATAAGGTTAAAGAAAATTTAGTTTTAAACATAAATAAAATATTCTTGATTATTGCACTGCTGGTCTTCTGTACTTTTTCAGTTCTTATTTTTACTTTGACAGAGAGAAAGAAAAGAAGAGATTATCGTAGCCCTTCGCTACTCCGTTCATGTGATCATGGCGGACGCAATATTACTTCAGAATCTTTGCCCTGTCTTCTGGCATTCTTACTTTACTTCCGCCTTTCCCGGCCTGTGCATTTAATGGCTATCATCAGCTTTCTACTTCCGGCTTTCGTTCCTGCACTGACCGGCATTTGCAACGGCCAAAAGCCCCTAGTACTATTAGCATTTCTGGACCTGCTTACAATGGCTGAAACAGCCCCTTACTGCAGCGTTTGTTTTTTTTAGACTTGCGCAGCTCTTTACTTCCGGCTACACATGAAAAGACTTATCTTTAATCTTCCATCCGGTCAGTACTCTTCCATTTACTTGATTCATTGTTTGTTCATGTTCCTTTAATCGTAACACTACTTTTTTTTATTATTATGTAAATAAATTTTGTATTAATTTAAATTTGTCGTTTTGTTGTCCTCTTGTTGACCTGTCAGATTCACGTCATTTATTTTTTTTAAATGTTTGTGGGCCTTCTGTGACTCATCTTTATTTGGAAGCACAGGCCATATCCTATTTTAATTCACCTCCCCCCCACTTCCAGGGGGTATGCAATAAGATAAACAACGTCAGTTTGTGTCTTCATTGGAATAAACAGATAGAAGATTTAACAAACAAGTATTTATTCATTCTAAATTAGTAGTGTCTTTGAGAAAATGAAAAACAATATCTCTGAAAAATTGAAATAGAATGTCCCTGAAAATATGAGGTAGTCTTGTGCATGTAGAAATGCTCCTACGGCAGCGTTGCTTGCTGGGCAAGAGTTACTTCATATATGTGATCTACTAATCTTATTTTTCGTTAATAGCGTTGCTAAAGTCTTTCTTTATCGTTCAATATTGGGGTTGGGGGTTCTCGTTTTTAAGAGATCCAACGGAGCCCGTATTGAAAATAAAACTTTTTTTTTCAGGTCCCCAGAACTGGGCACCAACGATCTTTATTGGTCGAAAAGTATCACGTGATTTTCTGCTGTGCGTGAACTATGCAGGCTTGTGAAAGTGATGACTAACAGGTTACTCCAGCTGATGTAAGTAGCTAGTACAGGCAACTTTACCCATGTGGGATTTCGTTCTTCGAAAGTACGAAACTTTTAGCCGTCTAATATAACTTTTTTTAAAAGCTGATTAGTCTTCTAAAGAAGAATTTTACAATTATTTTTTCATCCGTTTTTCATCACATTGCATCTTCATTTTTTTCTAGTACTTGTCGAACGCAGGAAATTTTCGACGCGGTGTTTCCATAAGTGAAGCTGTTTCAGTCGCTGATTGCCCTCATTGATTCAAGTGCATCATACGAATTTCCAGCGGAGAGAATTTTTATGAAAGCTTTGCGGCGATGATAGAACGTGTCAAATCAGCGGACCAAAAGCATTTTTTAAAAATCATTATAAACAATACAGGTGTGGGGTTCAGTGTACCCGGATTAAAGGAGAATTTAATACGGGATACCCTGCCCACAAAATACAACGCAAATTTCAAGAAGAAACAACACGATAAGGAACGTTTGTAGAAAATAGTACATTGTATATTTATTATCTTGTGAATAGGGTAAAAAGATTAATGTTTTAGTTCGTTTAAGCAAAATTGTGATTTTGATAAAAATGTCTGTGTACTTTTAACAGAGTAGCAGAATAATATCTGTTTCTTTTGTTTTCGTATATGTGTAAAAGAAAAAGGGGCTATCAATTTAAGTTGGAAAAAAGAGAGTGTGAATGAGGAATAAAGATAAAAGGAAAATGTACTTATGAATTGTTTTGGAGTCAGTTGTAAATTTGTTGTTGTTTTTCTTTCCTACTCCACTTTTGGCTCTTTGTGTCGGGTTGAGTCAGTGATGGAATTTACTGTCAGTCTTCTGTCATCTTTGCGCCCTTCTCTGACTGTTTGGCGACTGACTTGAAAACTCTGTATTTATTGTTGACTTTTTTTTTCACACTGGCTCGTTATCTATTTTTTTTGGTTTAGCAAATCATTGGTCAGAAAATTAATTTCACACCTTATTGCGAAATCTGTTTTTGGTCGTTTTGATCCGATTTTGCGGGTGTGCAAATCTACTTTGTGTTTTTTTAGTCATTTGTTGGAATATAGGATTTGTATCCTATAAACCCCCCTGCAGATTGATAAATATTGAAAATATTTTTCAATATCTAATATATGTTTTAAAATGAGTAGGCCAGTGTACGTGTCTACCCGATCTTGTGGTAATGTTTTTAGGTGTGTTTGGAGGTGTAGAAAATGTTTCACTTACTTTGGTATTTATCTCGATGTAGAATGTTCCGACGTACTTTCCTTTGTAGGTAAATCCAAGTACGCTGGTTTTAGTCTGTTTACTTTGCTTTTTTGGCACTTTAAACAAGTTTGAGTCTAGCGTTTTATGTCAGTATGCATGTTTGGCCAGACAAAACGACTGCTAATCAACTTGTCGGTTGCTCGGTGTCCGGGATGTGAGAGATTGTGAAAATGCAGAAATATCTTTTTTCTCAATGAAGGTGGAATATATGGTCTTGAATAACCAGTCCCAACGTCACATAGTAGTGTTTTTGTTCAAAATGGGACGGGGTGTTCCTTCAATTGTAAAGAAGTGTCCTCTTTTATTTTGTATAATGTGGTATTTTCCTTTTGTTCATCTGCAATGAGGTCGAAGGTAAGGGTTTCAGAATCGATGGATTGTATCGTGGAGCGCGAGAGTGTATCTGCCACGATATTGTCTGAACCTTTAATATAGCGGATATCCGATGTAAATTGGGATATGTAGTCCAGTTGTCGGGTATCTCTGGGTGTGTATTTATCTGTGTTCACATATAAAGCGTAAGTGAGGGGTTTGTGGTCTGTGAAAAAAGTAAAGTTTCGTCCCTCGAGCAGGTGTTGAAAATGCCTTATTGCTTAGTAAATAGCTAGTAACTCTCTCGAGAAGGTACTGTATTTCTGCTGTGCTTTGTTTAATTTGACCGAGAAAAAGGAGATTGGCTTTTCTGAAGCATTTAGCTTCTGATGTAGAACTGCTCCAATTGAATCTCCTGAGGCGTCAGTTGTCAATGTAAGTGTTGAGTTAGCATCGTCACTGATGTAAGAGACCTTGGTAAAATCTGCTAACGCTTTTTTAGCATTTTGAAATGCAGCTAACGCTTCTCCGTCAATCAGTATTTTTGCATTTTTCTTCTTCTGTTTTTGCAGCATGTTTGTGAGTGGGGTCAAAATTCTGGAACAACCTGGAATAAATCTACGGTAGTAATTTATTAAACCGAGAAATCGTCTTAATTGACGCAGTGATGTCGGCTGCTGAAAGTTTTGTATTGCTGCTACTTTCTCTGGGACAGGTGTGATTCCCAAGAAATTTAACTTTGAAACAGCAAAATCGCATTTGTGGACATTTATCTTTAAGCCAAAATGTGCCAGTCTCTCGAAGACTTGTTGAATATGGTATAGGTGTTCTTTTCCATCACGACTGGCGATAAGCACGTCATCGATATATGCAAAGGTAAAAGGCAATCCTCTCAAAACTTCATCAATGAGTCACTGAAAGGTTTGGGCGGCATTACGTAACCCAAATGGCATCCTGGTGAATTCATAGAGTCCAAAAGGAGGGGTAATTGCAGTTTTCCTTATATCTTCTTCTGCTACTGGAATTTGGTAGTACGCCTTAACCAAATCCAATTTTGTAAAAATTGTAGTTCCTTGCAAACCTATGGCGAAATCATGTAAGTGCGGTATAGGATATCTATCAGGAACAGTTTTTGCATTGAGATTCCTAAAATCCCCACAAGGTCGCCATGCGCCAGCTTCTGGTTTCGGAACCATATGTAGCGGAGAGGAGTATGGGCTATTTGAAGGACGTATGATGCCTAACTGCAACATATATTGAAATTCGTCTTTTGCTATTTTATATTTGTCCGGATGTAATCTGCGTGGTGATGCGTGTGTAGGTGGTCCAGCTGTGGTGATATAATGTTTAGCAGTGTGACGGATTTCATCTGTATGTGTTAAAGGCGTGGTTAGTGTAGGAAATTTTTTTTATCAATTCATGTAGGCCATTAGCCGTTGGTATTGCTGAACTAATTCCTGTTGACTTGTAGATTCCCTTTGTTCTTAGGTTTGTGTTACTGTCAATGAGAGAGTGTGTAGCCATATTCACTGATAAATCGAAATAGGATAGGAAATCCTCACCTAGGATAGGTGTTTTCACATTTGCTTGTGTGAAAATCCATGGAAAAGATCATCTTAGACCCAAATCGAGCGTTAGTGATATCTCACTGTATGTTTCTATCTTTGATCCATTTGCTGCCTGTAATGTGTATGTGGAGAATGTAGGTTTTTTTTTGTATTTGGTGGGATAACACTGATCTGAGCGCCGGTGTCGACTAAAAATAAATATCCGTTACTTCTGTCCCGGATGTAAAATAGACGACTCTCTTGTTTTAATCCAGCAGCTAATGTCGTCTTTACTTGCTGCTGGCATAGTCGTTTCCCTGGTGTTGTGTAGAAATGTGAGAAGTTTTCGAATTGAAATTGCATGGTTAAGTGCACTTCCTTGCATTTCTTCCAAATTTATAATGATACCAACAGGTATCGTGTGTAATTTGATCTCTGGAGAAAGAGTTCGATCTACTTCGACGTCTGTGTGGTGAGTAGGATCTATTTCTGAATGTTGGACGAGAACGCTGAGATTTTTGTGCTTATATCAGTCTCTGTACTTGTAATCTGAGATTCGCCATTTGCTTATACAGCTGCGACAATTCAGATGACTTGTCTGGTAATGTTGCTGTATATGTTGGTGCATGTGATGTGGCGTGTCAAATCAGCGGACCAAAAGCATTTTTTTAAAATCATTATAAACAATACAGGTGTGGGGTTCAGTGTACCCAGATTAAAGGAGAATTTAATACGGGATACCCTGCCCACAAAATACAACGCAAATTTCAAGAAGAAACAACACGATAAGGAACGTTTGTAGAAAATAGTACATTGTATATTTATTATCTTGTGAATAGGTTAAAAAAGATTAATGTTTTAGTTCGTTTAAGCAAAATTGTGATTTTGATAAAAATGTCTGTGTTCGCTGTCTTTTAACAGAGTAGGAGAATAATATCTGTTTCTTTTGTTTTCGTATATGTGTAAAGTGTTATGTATGTGTTTTGGTCATTTTGATCCGATTTTGATAAGACCGGCAGATGGATCCATTTATCTGATAATAACTCTGAGTTCTTAAAAACAGGAACTACATAGGAAAACTTCCAACAAGTTGAGAAGCAAGAAGCAGCGAGTCTTTTGATGTAAAGTTTGGAGAGAACAGACCAGTTCAGGAGTATATTTCTTTAGTTTAGGACGACTGCAGGGGTACCGTTCAATCTGCAAGCCTTGTGGGGATCTAGTTTAGAAATGATTGCCGAAACCATGGACGGAGTTATTCCCGTCTTTTATTGAATTAAGCAAATACGTTCTAATTTGGTTTTTATAAACTACATTGAAAATAGAACATTTCTACAAGATTTGCAACCTAACGATACAGATGAACATTGTATTTTTTGCTCTATTTTTGTTCAATGTTGACCCAAAAACAAGTGCAATTTAGATAACAATCTTATCTACATCTTTAATTTAAATTTCATTAACAAAAAATAAATAAATAAATAAATAAATAAATAAAATAAAACTCCTCAGTCGATTGATTTTATCGTTATCGATACATACAACTTCAAATTGGCCTCAAGCTCGATACCAAGGGTATCTTGTTTGTTCGTCTAAAAATGTTTAAAATTACAATAAGCATAACAATTCTGGCTTTTCTTGGCGCTTATTCTTTGTTGATATTTGTTAATGTGCTGTTTTTTTAAGGGCTTGTCCTTGAGTATCAATTTTCTTATAAAATGACAAATATTTACACGTTACGTTTTTCGGTGGGAGCTTGGTATTTTAGATAGACTTAATGACACAAATAATTATACTTATAATCTAAAGGTTACTATAGCTAATTCCAGACCGAGATTAAGTAAATGATGAATGGTGAGATTAACCGTTTCCTTATAAGGAAACATTCGACATTCATTGGCCGAACAGTTCCTGTCTATATTTCTGAGATGAGGTATTATGTACACTATTTACATTATTCGGACTATTGTCCTCATCTTTGTCGCCATATTTATTACAATGTTTCGGCCTTTCAGTATTTGTCTATATTTCTGAGATGAGGTATTATGTACACTATTTACATTATTCGGATTATTGTCCTCATCTTTGTCGCCATATTTATTACAACGTTTCGGCCTTTCAGTATTTGTCTATATTTCTGAGATGAGGTATTATGTACACTATTTACATTATTCGGATTATTGTCCTTATCTTTGTCGACATATTTATTATAACGTTTCGGCCGTTGTACACTCCGGCTTTCTTCAGGTAGTTGGAATGTCGAACTGAACCCTTTATTTCGCTCACTGGGGTAGACTGTTCTAGTTCCACGTGCCATGTTTAATCGATGTCAGTTATCAGTTATCTCCTGTTAATTCCCCTAAGTTCTCCACTGCCTTAACCGGGTATTGAACTCATACTCTTTGGGTCCTGTCACTGGATCTAACTAACGGCTTTATCCACAAACAAAATAGCTCAGAAGGTCACAACTTATCCTCTCTCTCTTTCCGTACGCCTCACCGGATGCCTTTACAGCTCTACCTATCTCTTTTTTTTTTTTTCATACGAAAGACATCTACACTAGTTTTTCATTTATTGCATTTTATTTTAATACAATTTTTTATTGCTTTAAATTTTCGTTGTTTCTTCTTCGTTCCGCCACCATACGCCCAGTAATGTGAAAATTCAGCATTTTGATTATATTATTATTTTCTCTTCGAATTACACGAGTAATGCAATTTAATTTTCTGCTGTTGGAAGTCTTCAAGTAGTGAGGTATAAGTTCTTTGTGATTATGTAACACTGTTCTATGAGATCTAACGGATGATAATCTTCTTTATGACCTACAAGGTTCACTCGCCTGAAGCCATTTTTAAATATTGATCTAAGAAAATGGTTGTACATAAGTGATAGTTTAGACATTTCTGAACGGGTTGGGTATGCATGTCATCCATCTGAGAGTCTTGATCTGACGAGGCTATTTAAGAACATGATTTAGTTTTTAGGTTAATGCTTTGGTTTTATAACAGTTTGCGATGTTGGTTCAATTTCTTTTTATCATATACTAAAGTTATAATTAATCCGTACGTCAAGGTATTTGAAGTGTTAAGCATTTATGAATTCTTCATTCTGAATTTTTATGAGTGAACAGTGACTGATCAAAGAACCATTTTGTTTGTGGATTTTTTTCACGCTGGCTTAATTAACCGGTTTAGTGGCCTAGATGACCGAGGAAAATTATTACAAATAATTTTGACTTTTCAAGATCTTTGTGTCAGATCTTGAAAAGTCAAAACTATTTGTAATAATTTTATGAACCGATACCCATCACACACACACACATACAGACACACACACACACACACACACACACACACACACACACACACACACACACACACACACACACACACACACACACACACACACACACACACACGTGCATGCGTGCGTGCGCAGTAAAATACCTTCATTTAGTGATATGGATATACTAATTTTAAAGTAATTATTATATTCATTTATTTTTTATCTTAATTTTATATGTTAAATTAATTAATATGTTATGCCTTTTTGAATCATGTATATTTGGACAATGATTATTTATGCATTGCAATAAACTACGCTTCTATATAATAAGTGCAAATATCAGTGTGACACACTTTTTCAACTTTACTCAAAGAGGCCGTAGCCTAACATATCATACCATTTTATAACCAGGGCGACTCTGTGAGCAAATTAAAAACATTCCAGGCTGAAACCGGACCCGCAATCCTGAAATTTTGGATTCCCAAGTTTTCACTATTGCGATTGTTTTCAGCGATTGTTTTTACGTGATTTTTTGCGATGAATTTTTTATTTGATAATCTTTATAATTTGGAAACAAATTTGGGATTAATCGAAATTAATTGAGAAATCCAGCGAAAACCACCCATGAAATAAAAATAATTGGTTGTACGGAAAGGACTTACGTACATCAAATTGTCTTTAAGTGGCGACAGAAGAATTATCGTTGAACTTTTAAAAGATAAGCTTAAATATTAATGCAATACTTAAATGCAGCGATCTATTTTGCGTTCTTATGTAATTTATTGTTAGCTATCGCATCTACTCATTTCTACATATTGTGATGAAGGCTGAATCAAGAGCTCTCCACAGGAGCTAGCTTAAATGGGGCGGCTTTTAATCTAGTTAATGAATAAGTCTTAAAACTAGTTAAATAATATTTTTTGCATACACATTATCATTTAGTCTAAAAGCACTGTTTAAAAATAACTTTTACCTTTATTATTATGAAATATTATGTCTGATTTTATTAGGCAAATTAATGTTTCCACAATAAAATTTGCATTAACCAACCGATGTCGGGAAACTTTCTTGATAAATTTAAGTTAAATATAGGTATTTAAAAAAAAAAGAAAAGAAAAAAGAAGTGATACCTAAGTTTAACGTTCATTTTAAAACAATGAAAGTATTTCTTAGGGCTTTAATTTTAGTTTTAATTCCATGATAATAAATTAAATTTAATATTAACAATAAAATTTTCTTTTGATATATTTAAAACTGAATCTAAACTGATTGGAATCTTTATTTTTCCTTACGAATGAAATCTATAAATTTGTCCACATTGACAGATTTGTCAACACAAGAAAATTCTTTTTATTAAAAATTCTTTCAAAAATAAAATATACTTTTCTGAAACGTTATTTGAGAAAAATTAGTTAATTTTAAGTTTAATTAATCTGAACTGAAACAAATATTCTTAACTTCTAGTTTAAAATGTCGCAGAAAAGCATTTTTTAAACGAAGGAAATGTTTTTTGATGTGTTAAGGATTTATTGATTGCCTGATTTTTGGGAAATTTAAATAAGAAGGACATAAGTGAAAAGATTTTATGACGATTATACTAAGAATATCATGGACTGAACATATGAGTTTTAGAGAAACAAAAACGACATTTATACTTAGAATCAGAGAAATTTCTAGGGTATATAATGAGGAAAGAGGGTTTATAAAATTTGACCCTCCCAGGCAAGAGAGACAGAGGAAAGCAGCATGTGTAAATGGTTGACAGAACAGGGATTAGGAAAGATAACAGCAGAAAGGGCTACAAAGGACAGGAAATTGTGGAGAGCCATGATTGGTCATATCTTGAATGGACACAGCACATAGAAGAATATTTTATTAAATTTTAGGCACTTTATAGCCTTATTTACGAAGACGCTTGTTCAAGAAATGTTAAAAAATTACCAATAAATTTAAAATTTACAATAGGTAACTCTCTTATTTTCTGATAATGTCGCGTATGGATGTCCGTATTTACAAATTCGATACGTTTATACACGCATAAAAAATTTAAAATTCTTTTTAAAATACTGGTGGTCGTTGAATTTTAGTGAGTTTTCCCATTTATGATAAGTAAATACAGTTGTAATTTAATAACAATATCATTTGACCGCTATAAATTAATATAGAGAGCCATGATCGTCTACGCCCTGAAGGGATATAGTATTAAAAAAGCAGCCTATCTAGAAGGAAAACTCTGATTTCCAACCGTAAAGAAGGCAATGGGAAACCACTCTAAGATCTTTCCCAAGAATATGGCAAATACACAAATAATAAAAATGGAATCCGTAGCGAGAGTCATAATTGCATACGTTCTGATAATAGGCCCCCGCACGCACGCACACACACACACACAAGATTAATAATTATTCTTTCTTATGATAAAGTTTCGTAACTAATATTCTTATGCAAAAAAAGTCATAAATACGAATAATAGCTACAACAAAATGGTGGGGCATTTTTGGAAAATCTCATTAGAGGCAATAAGAAATATATTTGCACTGATGTTTCGTAAATGTGATGCTAGGTAAAAAAAATGTCAGTTATCTTACCAAGTATTCATATTTTTCCTTTTATTTATAGTGTAGTGGGCCGTGGCGGTTACCACTTGTTGAGGGTTCATGGCGTGGCTGTTATGTTGTTGATAGAAGTCAGACGTAGAAGAAACGCAAGTTAGGTTCAGATACTCCTGCCCGCCGATCCCAACTACATAAAAAGGTTGGACTTTGATTAAGTCCAAAGAAGAAGGCAAAGAAAAGCAAAGAAAACACAAGACCGATAATATATGTATATACAAATATATATTAATAACAAGTTACAATACATGGAAACAGTACAAAGGACGAAGTGTGTGTGAATATTCTGTATGTGCGTGCGTGTGTGAATATTCTGTATGTGCGTGCGTGTGTGAATATTCTGCTTAGCGTGTTTCCTCGCTATCCCTTGTTAGCGCCTACATTTCGAGGTTGATAGCTGAAATCCTGAAGGAAAAAGAGTGTGTGTGAATATTCTGTATGTGCGTACGTATGTGAATATTCTGTATGTGCGTGCGTGTGTGAATATTTTGTATCTGCGTGCGTGTGTGAATATTGTGCTTAGCGTGTTTCCACGCTATCCCTTATTAGCGACTACATTTCGAGGTTGATAGCTGAAATCCTGAAGGAAAAAGTGATAGAGGCCAAGGGTCAGCGGCTATTTATAGCCAGGGAAGAGAGACCCCTGGTGAAAGGGTCAACGGAGTGAAGGAGGAGTTAACTCCGACAATAGTGACGTGGGACTTTGGGGTTAAAACGAACAATTGATTTACACACGCCAAGAATATTAATGGAGGCTGATAATAACGAGGAATCACGCATGTAACTTTAACAAAACAAGTTAAGGAATTTATTTAATAATTTACACGCTTGAATTTGTGTCAGTAGCTTGTTTCATAAAAATAAATCATAAATTTTTAAAGTCCGTAGTTTCAATGAATTGTCATGAAGAGGAAATGTTCATACAACAGATTAAATGATCTGACACAAAATAAAATTCAAAATGTTTAAAACCAAGGTAAGAGAGTTCGTTGTTCATAGAGTGGATATACGGTTGCATACGTTCAGAAGTAGACGAAAAGAAATAGTTTGAAATATTTAGCTTTCTTGGATTGTTGAAATAAAGTTATTTGAAGTGCCAAATGCTTGGTTGAGGCCGATAAAATAATTGACGAGTAATTTAACACTGGCGAAAATTTGAACGCTGAACGCGTGAATAGAAACCAAGCTTTTAATAGGAATTCAGACACTCTTCTCTTTTTAATTTTTTTCCCTTATTTTATATTAAAAAGGATTTCGCATAGGTTCGCTATTTTTTCTTTCTTTTTTCTAGTCTTAATAATTTAATTTATGTGTCCAAAAGCAATTTTACATATGCTCGCGAATCTAATTCCATTTTTTTCTCAGCTCGCCGGCCAATCTCTGTGAAGGCAAGGTTTTCATTGGCCCAAAGAAAATTTCACATAGGCTCGCAAATTTATTTCCGTCTTTTTCTTTAGCTTGACTAAATTTGAAAGGAATGGGTAAAAGGAGTTATTATTTCATACTCATTATACATTTTATTTCTTTTACCCCTACTTGTGTATTTTACAAATAATAAAAGAATATCAGCTCATATGCGACAAAAGTATTTTGCATATAAACGTATATATGCCATATAAACCAGAGATCGGCAACCTATGTCACGTGTGCCACACGTGGCACGCCAAGCAATTTCCAATGGCACGCAGCCGCAAATGACATCACGAAGTTCAAACAAATAACTACTACAATGCAAAGAAGATATTTAGCTGTTTCAATTTTAATATATACTAAAGTATATACATGCTATATATTAATGTATTAAATATATTGTAGAGCAGGTTTATTGACCTTGACTTGTATAAAAATGTGTATGTTGTTGTCACACTGAATGATTTTTAAAACCCTAAGTCGGTATATAGTTAGCAAAAGTTTGCCGACCCCTAATATAAACTATACATAAATCATTCATCTTAAAATACATATAAATTTAAAAAACAAGAAAATGATTCGTTCAAATTGTGTATTATTGAGATGATACAGAAAGTAAATAATCCGAAATAACTTAAGATTTTACGTTGCTATGTCAAAAGTTATAGGATAGGTGCTTACTACAGGAGGATCTCCTCCATTTGGTAAAAGTGCATCAATTCTAAGTGGCATCGATTCTGCAAATGTTCAGAAGACCTCAGGAGAGATGTTGAACCATACCTCTCGGTAGATATCCAAAGCTCCCTGAAATTTGCAGGTGCTGGGTTGTGTGTATGAATAGACTTTACCACCACGCCCTATAAATGCTTGATGGACTCATGTCGGGGCGAAGCGCGGCGGGGTGGGCGGGGCGTTGTTAGGTGAACGTGGTGGTCACACTATTCGGAAGCAGACTGTTGGAATACATGAAGTCCGAGCCGAATTTACATATGGGCTAGTATGCGTTGCAGCCTAGGGATCCCAAGACTAGAGGAGCCACCAAGGGTCGTATCCTCTTGGACCACTGATAAGATAAAAAATAAAAATATAAGAACAGAGAAGGTTTGTTTATTTTCAGATTTAATGGGATCCATTTAAAATAATATGAAACAATTTTGCTATTTTGAAGTTGACAATTTTAACAATAAGTATATTAAATTCTTTTTAGCTGTGGTGATCTGAGATCGCGAGGCTGTAGCAAGTCAGAATTTTCCTTCTCCGTCATTGTTATGTTTCTTTTAAAATGCTTTGCTAGTGAATTTGAATACTAGAACTTCACTGTAATCCAAGCCCTTCATTTTTGTAGGATGTAATGTTAAGATAAAAATATAATGAAATTGCTCATGAAATAAATTGAATGAGCTCCAACATCATTAAAAATAATAGTTAGATTGTTTCATGTTTTATACCAAAAAAGCATCACCTTCGAATATATGTAATGAAAGGTCCTCCAAATTCTATTAGCCCAGAGGTCTATTAAGGCCTAAATCTGGCTTTGCATAGAGACCATGAAAAAGTGGAAATGGTTTCGAAGCAGTGCATTATATTGGTTATCAATCAATGAGATGTTTATATGGCCAGTGGACATGATACCAATGTACGTGATCTATGAGACGTGAATACACCTTATATTATAACGGAACCATTACCAGCTGGTACGTGATTTTGTTGACATCTGTGGTCTGTAGCCTTATGAGATATTCGTCACACACGAACTCAACTATCAATTCGAAACAACTAAAACAACGTAACGAGTCATCCAGAGTTCAATTAGCGACGTTACGATCCCAGGTGAACACTGTGTTCGAAGTTGTGATGTTAACCAGGTTATATCTTTTGTTCTCACATGTCATAGATACTAAAGAATGTTGAACTATTTTGGATGTTTAGTACCTCTTGCGTTGGATTTGGAATAAATTTAAGTCGGAAATGGAATCTAGCTAGAATTGTCTGTGGTCTCAAAAAATTGTCTCTGGTCCCGATTAATATGAACCCACTTCACTGCCTACTGTTGGTAGTAACTCCTTCCCGGTATGCACTCGACACCGTAAATTGAAGGAAGTCAAATCTTCACTAAGTTTCAAAAACTGAATGATTCATCTGACTGGCACATTCATTGTTCGAACTTTGATGTGTTCATGTAGTGAGTCCCGATAAAAAAATGAAAAATATAAAGAAAGAAAAGATTAAAAATAAAATAGGACATCTGTATTCATTTAAAACCCATATCTCTTTCACTCCCCTTCTTTCTCTATAATTATCTCTCTATACTTCTCTTCCAACTAATGAGAAGGTAACCCTCAAATAAAAAGAGGAAGAAGACAAAAACTGAGTTCGGCCGTAAAACGGTGCAAATTTTGTGGACCAGAGTCTAGACATTTCTAACCAGAAATCTACCAAAATAAGACAGGCTCCACGCTTAACTTTTGTTATATTTAAACAACGTTAAAGAAGTGAACGCCGGAAAATAAAATAATTTTGGCCAATCAAAAAATCAACACAAAGAGACTTTTGATGTTAGCCGAAACCAAACTTCGCGCCAGTAGTCTGGGGCCTTTGACAAAAAGTATATAAACTAACAGCCCTATAACTGCCAGAAAAACCTGAACAGGAGAAGGGATCGCCAGAAAAACAAGCAATGCGTGTCGCGTGAAGAAGTTAATCGGTCATCTGCTTAAGACATTTTTCCGTCCTTCTTAGAGCAGAGAAAGGACAGCAGATTGATGCCGTATCTATTTTTAAGATGAAAACTACTGCCAATCTCTGATTTCTAATTTATTACTTTCCGACCCGAAACGCATTTTCTTTCGACAGATAGCACGATCGGACTTATAAAACGAACTTTTGCTACACCGAATATCAAAGGACTCACTCCAATCTAAATCAAATAAATAAATATATATTGTTTATACCCTTGAATGAATTCGTTTTATTCCAAAGTTTCCGGTAAATAAATAACAAGAATATCTGGCACACTTTCCACATTCACATTGATCCATGAGATATCAGGACACAACAGTTATTGGTCTGAGTATTTCCATGATATCAGTATAGGATTATTTCACCTATTATTCCCTTTACTATATAGATACCCCATAAACTATATAGATATCTATTTTGGCACGCTAGTATATATTCTTATCTCTTAACTAAATAACGCCACTGTATATAAAAATTGATAGATGTATGATTAAAATGTGAATGTATGTGTCCTTAGTACTCTCTATATACACATTATTGGATAAGATGCTGATTAATTCTTCTTCATTACCATCTAAATTATCCAACGCATGCACTATCGCCAAAGATAAATAATACACAAACATACATTCATGTAGAGACTTGTAGAAACTCATTTGTGTATGATTCATTAAATAAGAAAAGAAAAGAATTGTAAAAAAATAATGTAATTATTAAAGGATTAAGTTTTAAATTATGGTCAATACCATCGTCGGTAACCTCCGCACCAGATCTTTTTACCTCTTTCTTCAAAAGAATATATATATATATATATATATATATATATATAAATTAATCTTATTTTCAAATAATAATGTTAATTACGATATTTATAAATAATAGTTGTAATGGGATTGGCAAATAGGATTTTACCTATTATCATATGTTGGTTATAGGAGAAATAAAGCATAGAGGCAGGAGGTAGGAAGTTGATTACTGATCACGTGTCGTAGAACAACACCATACAACAATATGGCCTCGCCTATAGGATGTTTAAGTCACTTAGGCGAAACAGAATTTGTTGAGACTTGAATCCAGTGTTTTGCATCCCAGGCTAGGGCTAAAAAATTTGAAAGACAGCAAAACAAGAGGGAGAGAAAATGAAATAACCGACCTCTTCCTAACTACGGCAGCTATAATGAAGATTTCTGTTATAGCATACCACAAACAATTGGAGGATTTGACTTTCGTGGAAATTTCAGTAATGATGGAAAGAAATTTACAACCTAAAAAGAAACTTGTCATCGCGGAAAGAACTAAATTTAAACAGATCACGATGAATGAATTATAGAATATCGACTGTCTAGTCGAAAAGATTTTGGGTAGTATATTTACCCCCCCCCCGACGGTTTCATGTGGCACAAGGCCGGGATTAACGTGGATTCTCCGAGTCCGTAGGCTTGGCCAAAAAATGCCCGTAGATCCCGCATAACGGGATCAGGTTGGTCAACATCCTCGAACGAGACTCTGCTCTTCGGCTGGGGATCGTGCGGTTTACTCTCTGCTCAGAGGCAGAGATTTCGACCGTCTAGCCGAAAAGATTTCCGGTAGACAATATTTATCCCCTCCCTCCACGAGGATTGCATGTGGCACGAGGCCGGGTTTAACGTGGGTTCTCCGAGTCCTTAGGCTCGGTCAAAAAATGCCCGTATAACTCGCATAACGGGATCGGGTTGGTCAACCTCCCCGAACGAGACTCTGCCCTTCTGCTGAGCCTCGCCCGGGTTCCTCTCTGCTCAGAGAGTTCGACCGTCTAGCCGAAAAGATCTCGGGTAGTCTCTGTAGTCCGTTAACTTACAGAAACTTATAGGTAATTACAACCTATAGTGTAGTCACACATGGAGGTGACAGGTTACTCCATTACATCAGTATTCCTAATAGCGAAACCGCAATCCACAAATTATCGGGCATTAATTTGATTTAAAATCGGCATATAATCAAATACAGATTAATGATACATTCAAGGAAATTACCGTAATAAACACCCCCATAGGTTTATTAAGATGAAGAGTGCCTTTTGAAGTGAAAACTACAAGTGCCATTTTTCAGAGAGTAATGGAAAACGTGTTAACTGACAAAATCAGTAATATCATTATTTATCAAGATGATATTTTCCTCGGTGTTACCACTAAAGAAGAATTAAAACCAACAAACAGGACATGTATTAAACAAGTTAAAAATGCTGGGATGATAATAAACACACACAAATTTGAATTTGATTGCAATACTAAGGTAATATTTAAGGTACCAGATGTCAAAAGATGGTATTGTACAAGATCCAAAGTTAATTAAGAAAATTTCAACGGTATCTATACTTACTAATAAAAAAAAAATTGCAGTCCTTTTTTTAGGATTAATTAATTTTTATAATAGATACCAGCGTAAAAAGAATAATGAGTTCAAATGAACACAACGGCAAAACTTAGCGTTTGAGGAATTAAAAAAATATACTTGTAGAAAAACCCAATCTAAAAAATCTTTGATCCCAAAAGGAGGCTACGTTAACTACGAATGCGAGTGAAAGAGCTGTGTTAGCAATTTTATCGCCAGAAGGTCATCCAATAATGTACATTTCAAGAAGATTGACGGCAGCAGAAATAAATATTCAAGTATTAAAAAAGAAGCATTCTCCATTGACTGGAGCACAGACAGAGCTCGACAGTTTTTATTGGGTAAGAAGTTTTTATTAAATTTTCACTATAAACCTCTATAATTTATTTTTAATCCTAGAAAGGAGCTACCAAAAGTTACTTCTTCCAGAATTTTAAGGTGGACAATAGAATTAATGGCATATGATTTTGACATTGAGTATATAAAAGGAAATGCAATACCACATGTTGATGCGCTGTCAAGATTACAATTTAATAAGAATCAAAAACAAAAAATCGGAAACCCCAGATGAAATGTTACACTCGATTGAAACTGGTATATCTCAATATTGACATCGGAAATTACATGATACGATATTAAGCAAGATTATCGGGAGAATAAGAAGACACAGGTGGAGTAATTGTTCGAAAATTGAAATATATTGTAAAGAAATAAGGATTAAATTAACGATGGAAAACGGTTTTATATGCAATACAGATGTAATAGTACCACTAGAAGCAGTAAGAAAAGATATTTTAAAAAGTGCACATGATGATGTGCATTGCGCGGTAACAGCTACACGGAGGAGATTATAATTGGAGGCATGGTGGCTGGGCATTATCGCGATATAGAATATGTACATAAATGCCCTAAAATATGCAGAAATAAAGAATTTTCGACAAAAAAATACACCCCTGGCCTAAAGAAACTGAATCATGGTCACGTGTTCATATGACCATGTCCACAGTAATGGCATGTGACTATTTCTAATTTTAGTAGACTCCTTTTCTGGATGACCAGAAGTCGTTAAAGTTAAAAATAGAAAAAAGGCCTACAATAAAGTAAATATTAAGAGTAATATTTTCTAGAAATGGGGTCTCTAAAACATTGGTATCAGACAACTCACCAGAATTTTGTGATTTGATTTATGTAATTGGTTGAAGTGGATCTTCTTTTACAAAACACTACCGTGTCACCCACATTCTAATGGGATTGCAGGAAAAATGTTGCATAGTAAAAATGGGATTGAAGGTTTTTTTCCACCAAGTAGAGATACTATAGTTTACTTATCAAAGTCACTACTTAGTTATAGGATGATTCCACATTCAGACAAGCTTGTCTGCTTTAATGGGAAGACAAATAAGATCTCCATTAAAAATGAAAAGATGTAGTATAAAAAAGACAAAGTAGCAAGTCCCGAGAGAGTTAATTTCATCATGCAAAAGCGACATAACACAGCTATTATATCAAAGAAAGGAAAAAAGTTTAATGACTCATTCTAACCAATTAAAACCTAGAAATGAAGAGGAAAATCTGATGTAAGAAAATCTTGTCAAAGAAGAAAGAATGATTCCTTCACATCAGGATAATATAATAGAAGACGAGCCTATGGAAGATAGCGGGAGTGACTCAGACATGGAAGAAGATGAAATGAGACAAACATCTTCGTTAAAAAGAACAGGACATAAACTTCAAGGGAGAGAGGGGGAAAGAGGTCATAGAAGTTCAACAACAACGAGAAGCATTAAAACTCTTCGGTTCAGAGAGGTGTAATGGGATTGGCAAATAGGATTTTACCTATTTGTTCATGGTTTTATTATTTGAATTTTCTGATGCATCACGAATAAATATTGTGAATTTAACGACTACAAAAAATCCGTGGAAATTCCCCTATTGCAACATGAAATATTTGAGCTTAATAGTTTTAACCAAATATGATAACAGTAATAAGTATGAAGCAAGGTACACATAAACAGATTTCAAATTGAAATGTTTTTTCTATTTCACTGAAGCAGACGTTAAAGACGTGAAAGCGTTATCACCTCTATTTTCTTTCTTTCTTTCACTGAAACCAAACAACGTCTCTGATATTTTTTCCGTCATTCCTCGTGATCAAAACGAGAGTTCATTGTTTATGAGCTATCGGCATGGCGTAACCTTCGTGCTAAGTAAGGAACGGGCATAATTATAGTATGGTGTTTTACATGCGTAGATTTCTCCTCTTAAGTTAATAACATATCCATTAAAATTTGCAAACAAACACATCCGCAACAATTGCGTTTCTAACTTAAAAATATTGTTAAAGGGTCAGAGAACAATTGCAGTTTTGGATATGTTTAGTTTAAACCTGTGAGAAAGAAACTCTAATGTCAATCCTTAGTTTATTTTGGTTAAGTTATTTTTTTAGATAAATATATCCGCATATTCTTATGTTATTTTACACAGGAAGTGTTGCTATTGTCAGCACGCTTTGAATTTTCCATTGTATTGTTGAAGTTTCATCTATCAATCATTTTGGTGTCGTTGGTCATTTTTATTTCTATATATCAGAACAGACATAATAATAGTAATATTATTAATAATAATATTCTAATAGACTCATCTGAGGGATTCCTGGTAGCCCATGCTTTAAAGAAATACAAAAAAAAATGTTCTCACGAGTACAGCCCACACCTTACGAAGGGATTTATCTATGTAAAATATTTTTTTTAATTGCTCAGTGGAAAATATGATGATGCCATTTCTGACGTTAGGTCTATGGGCGGGACCCGGAAAGAAATGAGTACACACCAGAAATCAAAGAAAATAAAACAACAATAATAATAATAATAGTAAACCAGATTCTATCATTGTCACATAATCAAGAATAGAATTAATCCGAAATGCAGGATCTGCGGAAAATATGATGAAACTGTCGACCATATTATCTCAGGATGTCCGGAACTGACAAAAATAAATAGACCCACAGACATAACAGGGTAGCGACATATGTGCACTGGAAGATATGCAAGAAGCACAAAATTGAAACCACTAAGAGATGCCCATGAGCGCCAACCTGACACAGTTACCCAAAATAACGATGTAACTATTCTCTGGGACATGCCAATTCAAACTGACGGGGAATTAAAAGCCAACAGACCTAATATGATAAAAAAAGACAAGAAATTCAGGAAGTGTATGCTTACTGACATAGCAGTACCATCAGAGAGAAACACCTTCATGAAAATTATCGAAAAATTGTCCAAATACAAGGACCTGGAGATCAAGATTAACACGATATGGGGAATAAAGATCGAAACTGTACCAATAGTAATCGGAGCTGTGGGCCTCGTGAGAAAGGGAATGGACAGAAGATCACCCTACAACGAACATCCCATAGACTAAGAAAAGTGCTATCAATTAAATGGCAATTCTCGTATAGGACCATAGTTTGGACCCGGCTCTACAGGATACAAACCAAGAAATATAATATACACAAGTAATAATAATAATAATAATAATAATAATAATAATACAGCTAAAAAGATAGGTGAAAATTACGAAAGTCCATAATAGATAACTAGAGGTATAATATTCTTGATATATTAAACTTTTCTTGATTTATTAGAGTAATAAAAGCAAACATTAAAAAGCCATTTATAATATATAAAAGAAACAAAAAAGAGGAGGCAACAAAAATATATTACCGTAAAATGGCAATACGTAAATATAACAACATTTAAGGTTTAAAAAAACCCAGCTAAACCGTTTTTATCGGTCCTCTCTCATCAGGTTAAAAACCAAGCAGAAGAAAAAAATCGCAAAGCGACTAAAATAATATACAACCTCAAATGTTATACGCAAGAAAATATAATTAAAGGCTAATTATCATCAAGCCTACCAATCAATCCTTCTGCTTACAGAGAGATGGCTTGTAGGCAGTGGCGTAGCTAACGGGGGGTGGGGGAGGGGGGCGGACCGCCCCGGGTGCCAGCACAGGAGGAGTGACACAATGTCACCCCCAACAAAATATTTCAACCAGGCTAAGGTGCCAAATATAGTCTGAAAACAGTGGTGGAGACAGAGGGTTTCGCAGGCGAGCATATGACACCCCAGAAATAATTTATGACCCCCCCCCCAGTTTTGTCCCCCCGTCAGAAATTTTCTAATAAATTGTCGGAAAATTTGTGAGTAGGAAAAATAGCAATGTTTTCAGCTTTTGATTTGAACTGATTATTTTGTTGTATTGGATTTTGTCTTGGATCATACATGTAAACAGTAACGTACCGGTCAGTAGAGTAAAGTAGAGGTAGAGCATGTATCAAAATTTAGCTACAGCTAACCATTCAGCATAGGGTGAATCGGGGTGATTGGGGTGACATTTGAGCGGATCGCCCCGGGTGACGTTTACTCTAGCTACGCCACTGCTTGTAGGTCTTAATATACATTTCGACGTGTTGTAATGATTAGAAAGTCTGTCTCGCTAGATCAGTTATGACTGAATAGTAACGGCTCTGAATGAGAAATCAGAAAACAGAGTTCAAATTCCGGTTTGTTCCCTTATGCGAAAATACCCTTGAGAAAGGTACGAATCCATCTCTTTTCCTCCAGCTATGGGTTGAATAGGAGGACAAATTGGGTCCTATAGCAATGGGTGGCAACCAGTTTACTGTTGAAAGAAACGGATATCTACTGCGGGAAAACCTGCCTCGTCAGTCATGAGTTCGATCTGCACTGATCTTGTACTAAACTACGCTTAGTAAATTGACTCAATTTAAACATATTCAAACACTTTCAATTAATAATCGGTATTAGCCTTCTTCTACATTGAGAATTTGTCCGAGCTATAAGCTCAAGAACACTGCTGGCTTTTAATCAAGTGTTCCGCTATCTTTGAACCTTATACATTAACATTGTCACAATTTATTGAATATCAACATAGAAACCGCTTTTTTTTTTACTACCTCTCTTTTCTCTTACCTGGTTCCTTCTTTCATTCTGTGACTTCCAACTTCCTCAGCAAACGATACTCAATAATCTTATTTCAGGTTTAGCCACCGAAGAGTGCTGTGAAGTTAGCCCGATGTAGGGAGGATCAAAAAACCTGATTTATGGAAATTTGATCAGTTTCAGCGGAGTGGGTCGACTCAAGAACTTTTCAGAAAACCTCAAACTTTATTTATAAAGAGGTGAACATATATGCCTCGCAAAATTCCAGATCAACTTTGAGCAAAGTGTAGTACCTGTTGGTCTTGTTCGGATATTCTATGAATATCCAGCTGTGATACATCTTGTTAATAAGCAAATTCTTTCGTCTCAAGAGGTCTAGATAGAGCTTCTAAGACGTAGTGAAGGCAATACATCTAGGATTGGAAGATTTGTTTTTTACGGCTTATCAACCCTTTATATATTATTTAAAGCCGAAACATATATTCGGATTGTAGGAAGTAGAATTATGGAAAATTCTTCGTGAAATTCCGAACTCTGAAAAAATTATTCTGTTAGGGGGTTTCAACACTAGGGTCGGTACGGACTAACACACATGGAGTTGTCTGGGATGCCATGGAATTGGAAAATGAATGAAATGGTTTGATACTGCTTCAATTTTGTACAGAAATAAACCTATTCATATCAGTATCCAGTGGACATTTTGACGTGGTATGTTTAGCAAGCTTGTCTCAGTAGTGAGTTCGATCCTTACTGGGTACTTTATACTTTTGGTATTATGTCACATCTAGCGATGCTTCGATCACCATATCAAGTACAGAGTTAAAAAAAAATAAAGGCAACCATTTTCCAACATGGATGCACCCTCGTTCCAAAAAATAGCACCTTGTTCATTTAAAGTTCAACGCAGAAATATGAAATATGTACTTTATGTGCCTCCCCTAAAAGGTGCTGACTGATGGTCAGTTGATTCTTTTGAAAAGTGTCGAAAACAAAGTTTGGATTTAAGTTTCTGTTGACATAATGTCTATTTCAACTCTATACTTCTAACGTCTCCGACTGAGCCCCGGAATTTTATTCACTAATTATTTATATTTTTTTCTCTCCCAGTAGGAATATATATGTTTGCCTGTCGTTCGATTCATATTTCTCCCCGGTATTCTGAACAGGAGTAGAGGTTTATCCCCTGTTTCTTGTTTAAGAATGGGTTTCCGGTTCCTTATAAAGTCTACTTCAACTCTGTACTTCTGTATCCGCCTAAAACTCTATCGACCGGTTTGCACTCCTTCGCGGTCTTTTTATCACGAGTAGAGGTTTATCCTTTGCTTCCTGTTTAGGATTTGGTTTCAGGTTCCTTCTAAAAACTACTTCAAGTCCATTCTCCTAACGGTTCCGTCCCAAGAACTACACTTCCTGCTCTTTCTTACACTCGTGCAACACCACGCAGTAACCATCTAACTTGAGTGACTTTGTATTGGGTAAATATTAATAATGAAAAAGGCACGTGTTATGGGATGTTTTTACTTAAACTGGGATATCCTACACATTTTATCAGCCAGGTGAGATCATTTCACAATGACAGGGAAGCTTGTGTAAATGTAGGAAGCATCATTACGGAATCATTTAAAAGGTTGATAATGGTGTCAAAGCCGGAAGAATTTTTGGGCTGCATTGTTTTCTATGTTTACTTCTCTGATGTCATACCATATTTATTTACTGATTGCCGACATTGAAATTAATTCAATATAAGACAACAAATAATTAGTTACCCTTAAGAGATTTGTTGCCAAAACAAAGATTTCAGTATTTTGATAAGAACTATTTTATTCTGATGACAGTGATCTCATCACTTACACTGCCAGTCATAATAATCAAACTCAACGAATCTTGGACCTCAGATAATCTTGGATAAAACCGTATTGATATATCAGTCAACGTTAACTAATTTCTATCATGAGTCTGAATTCTTCCTAGACAATATTAAGTTGTAGACAAATTACTGTACCCAGGAAGCATTTTGAATTACCTTTGTTCTTTGAATGATGAGATCACGTTTGCATTGAACAAACTACCCAGGCTTTTTAGAACCTGAAAGAGACACGTTTGGGAAAATAGAGATATCAAAGATATTATTAATATTTTGGCTTATATAATATGTATGCACTCTTGTTTTCTTTGTTCTCGTGAAACCTGGATAATATAGTCTGGTCGATTTAGTGAATATAGGGTTTACTTGGAAAAAAATATTACCAAGACATGTTTCATTGGAAGCAGAATTTTATATCCTGCAAGGAAATAAAAACTCCTCTCTCATCCACCTTGGGAAATTTTCTTACAGCCGTTTTTCTGAGCACCACATTTTACAGAAAAAAAATAGGTACTATAAGGTAAAACATGGTTCTTAGTCACTTGAGTAATTTACACTTGTAAGTGGTTTTCATGCAAAGTTCATTTTGAATGTGTTTTACGAGTTATTTGAACATTATGATGTCAATTTCTAATTTGTAGGAGTTGAGGTTATGTTTCCTAATTGTGCAGTATAATCTGTAACTGAAAAAACCGACCAAAAGTGAACAAACAAAAGTGAACAACCCAAAGTGAATTTTAAAGAATACAAGAATTTTGTTTAATGCCTGTATTTTAACTGTTCTTCTTTATTGTCAGGTGTTCAAAATATACAGATATCACGTGATCATCTTGAAATCTACACATCGTGAGAGCAAAGTCTTAGAGAAACATATGGGTTGATCAGAAATATTCTAAAATATTTGTCCGACTATCTTTCTATCTATCTCTTTAGACTGTTTTATTTGTCAACTTCAATTTGACAAACCAATTATTGGTCTGTCAAATTGTGGCTGTTTAGTCAGTATTTCATTCGCTAAGAGGAATAGAATGATGGTAGTTCTTTGTTTTGTGTTATTATTTTATATTATCTACTGTTTCACTGCTATATATACATGACTACTGATATATGCCAGCTCATAATGGTGAAATATGGCTACGTTTTATATTCAGGTTCATTATTTCAGATCTGGTTTGTAAATTATCCTCCAGAATTAAATTTACTCAGGTGGTCCAAATGAGGATGTTTCCATTTTCAAAAGAGGAGACAATAACATTTCTAAAAATACAATATTTAGCTTGTAACATTTTTTTCCCGGTGCGTATTGATATCGACCAGACTAATATAGCAAAAACATACCTGGGCCCTGGAAATATTTCATCAATGGTTCTTACCTTCCACCCTCAAAATTCGTTAGATATTTAAAAAAAAAAAAAAAATCCCCCCCCAAAACAATAAAAAACAAAAACAAAACGATCCATCAGTACAGGCTACATTGAACGAGTTATTTTATTAGAGCGGATTTTAATTACATACCAAAACCCCAATTACAAAGTTTAGTTTTTTTTTTTTTATTTGTCATGTCCCTTCAAAAAGTTGTCGATCATGGTTCTTCACAACTTCCTGTCTTTTATAGCTTTTATAAATTTTGTCTTTTGGTTATATCTCCTAAACCCTGCTCTGTAATCGATATAGACAAGCTTATGAGTGTCCAATTTTCCAAGTCCCCATTCCTCGTTATGTACATTAAAAACATCAACTGTCTTTCTGACGGTAAGTATAAGTGTTCTTTCTGTTTCTATTTTCTTTAAAAATTCGTCGTTGATCACATGTTCAGTACATGATAATATCATCCTTCTGTAGAACAGCGTTTTTGTTGCCTCAGTTTTTTCTTCATCTGTGATGAGATCTTTCAGCATTCACAAGAATATAGAAGGAACGATATTACATAACAGTTAAGTACTCTTAAAATATTCCTGTTTCTTAATACTTTACTTAGTTTTTGGAACATCAATTGTAAGATGACAGAATGTATGGTTGGAAGCAAAAGGAACAGTCCAAGATGCGAACTAGGAATTGGTGACTTCATAATCAAACAAGTACAAAATGTTAAATACCTAGAAAGTATTTGCTTAGTTTTTGGAACATCGATTGTAAGATGACAGAATGTATGGTTGGAAGCAAAAGGAAAGTCCAAAGATGCGAACTAGGAATTGGTGACTTCATAATCAAACAAGTACAAAATGTTAAATACCTAGAAAGTATTTGCTTAGTTTTTGGAACATCGATTGTAAGATGACAGAATTGGTTGGAAGCAAAAGGAACAGTCCAAGATGCGAACTAGGAATTGGTGACTTCATAATCAAACAAGTACAAAATGTTAAATACCTAGAAAGTATTTGCTTAGTTTTTGGAACATCGATTGTAAGATGACAGAATGTATGGTTGGAAGCAAAAGGAACAGTCCAAGATGCGAACTAGGAATTGGTGACTTCATAATCAAACAAGTACAAAATGTTAAATACCTAGAAAGTATTTGCTTAGTTTTTGGAACATCGATTGTAAGATGACAGAATGTATGGTTGGAAGCAAAAGGAACAGTCCAAGATGCGAACTAGGAATTGGTGACTTCATAATCAAACAAGTACAAAATGTTAAATACCTAGAAAGTATTTGCTTAGTTTTGGAACATCGATTGTAAGATGACAGAATGTATGGTTGGAAGCAAAAGGAACAGTCCAAGATGCGAACTAGGAATTGGTGACTTCATAATCAAACAAGTACAAAATGTTAAATACCTAGAAAGTATTTGCTTAGTTTTTGGAACATCGATTGTAAGATGACAGAATGTATGGTTGGAAGCAAAAGGAACAGTCCAAGATGCGAACTAGGAATTGGTGACTTCATAATCAAACAAGTACAAAATGTTAAATACCTAGAAAGTATTTGCTTAGTTGTTGGAACATCGATTGTAAGATGACAGAATGTATGGTTGCAAAAGGAAAGTCCAAGATGCGAACTAAAGGACTTCATAATCAAACAAACAAAATGTACCTAGAAAGATTTGTTTAGTTTTGGAACATCGATGACAGAATGTATGGTTGGAAGCAAAGGAACAGTCCAAGATTGGTGACTTCATAATCAAACAAGTACAAAATGTTAAATACCTAGAAAGTATTTGCTTAGTTTTTGGAACATCGATTGTAAGATGACAGAATGTATGGTTGGAAGCAAAAGGAACAGTCCAAGATGCGAACTAGGAATTGGTGACTTCATAATTAAGCAAGTACAAAATGGTAAATATCTAAGAAGTCTTGCAACAGAGGAAAATGTGATACCAAAATCCGAAGACTCGTTGCAATAGTGAAAAATTCCTTGTAAAAATTAAGGAAAGTGTTAAGCAACAAGGAAAACATTATGTATCAGTCCTCCTATATAGGAGTAAATGTAGGATAATCCTACAGATGAAGAAATTTGAGGCCACAGAAAGTGTGGTTTTACAAAAGGATGCTGAGAATGGATTGAACATGTGAGTAACGAAGTTTTAGGGAAGACAGAAATTAAAGAGAACACGTAGAATTAGAAAGATACAATTGAAAGTTCTAGGGTATATAATAAGGAATGAGGGTTTAGAGAATTTGACACTCACAGGACATTACAAACAAGAGTGGTAGAAGAAATCAGCGAATCTAACTAACGAGCTTGCTTAACTGGTTGGAAGAACAGAAATTAGTAGAGATAGCAAAAATACAATCTTACTAAGAGCTTCTAAGCGTTCTGGGATTGCAAAGGAAATAATTGTCGCATATTACTTTCACAACGCAGAGAATCAATCACTGTACTCAAATATCGTGGAAGTAATCTGCGACAATTATTTTCTTTCGCAATCCCAGAACGCATACAAGTTATTTCGGCACTATGCCAGACAAGACATTTGACGTCAAGTTGATACCCGAGTACCCAATACCAACGAGAGTCAAGGAGGAATATGACCGTGAGCTGCAGACCTGATAACGGTTGGTTCAAACTAATCTTCAAGGGGCGAAGATATTGCTCGACTCGAATTGGTTTCGGGTTGAATGTTGCACCAGCCATAATGAAGGCCACTGTGGACGCCGCGTTCTCTTAATTCCGTTCACAAAACAAAAGACAGATAGCGCCTCATTCATAACTCACTTAGGGAAGAGACCGGCGCTGACCTCTTGTCCCTGGACACAATGAAGCAGCGTGGCCTAGTTCTCGACACCGGAAGCAACGCATTGTTGCGCATGAACTGCGAGGCTGATAGGCATCTTCTCGTCGAACCGGGCAGTCCCTGGAAAGGTGATTCCACCCAGAGCATCGATAACATCGCATACACTCCCGACGTTTAACATTTGGATGTTTATCAGTTCCGCCTGGTGAAATGATGGCCGCAGCCATTTCTTCAGTTGCAATTTGATCTTTTATTACGGCCCGAGCTTGGTCTAACAGTTGGTTTGTATTCATGTCTTCCATCCATAAAGACGCAGTAGTTGCTTGACGTGCGTTAGTAACTGCTATGAATGCATATGGTAGTCCTTGCTCAGATATCCCGCCAAATAGACCTAGCTAGCTTCTTCAATCGGCTAAAAACACGTCGACGGATTCGTCCGGGCGCAGTCGGCGTTCCACGAACTACTCGTAAGCCAAGAAACGAGCCGGCGCAAAGGCAATACGCAGGGCTCGTTTTATCTGCTCAACATCTGATTTTTTCTCAGAGTTAACTATTGGCAAACAGCAAATGCTCCGCCCGTCAACCTCAGAGGAAGAACACGTTCAACCTTTTTAATTCCACACAGGTCACAAACAAGTTCTGCCTTCTCAACCCATTCAGTAACTGCTTGTCCGGTCTGTGAACCATCAAACTCGGATATCAACTTATGTCTGGCATAGTGCCGACATAGCTTGTAAGCGTCCTGGGATTGCAAAGGAAATAATTGTCGCAGATTACTTCCACAACGCAGAGAATCAATCACTGTACTTAAATATCGTGAACAGAAAGAAATGCCAAAAACTCGATTCGCAGGTACTATCTCACGAATCACAATGCACGTAACCAGCCAGAAAAATAACTCCCTCTCCGACGACCGTGGTAGCCAAAATACATAAATTTTCTCCCCCCGACTCGAGAACACTAACTGCTTTTATCGTTCGAGCATTTTTTTTTCATTCGTCGACAACTGGGATGGGAGGGGAGGCCAAATTTTTGCATATCAAAATACTTTTATAGCGACTGACTTGCTTCCAATTCAATTGGACCGTTTTTCAGCACGTCGTGCGACAGACATTCCCGCCTTTTTGTGTGGTAAGTAATTTTCTTTTTTCACCACATTTTCCGTCGTATGATACCCGCGAAACGATGTTGCTTGGTTTGACGAGGTAATTCGCCGTTTTCTTCGCTATAGAGCTGCAAAGAACAGAAATTGTGGAAGGCCATATCACCAATGTTCTGAACGGACACGGCACATAGAAGAAAAATTCCATAAAGATAGTTTGTTGAATGCTGCCCAAGAAAAATGGTAGAATTTATCTAAGTGATTGTTGCTTAAGGTGGCTTATTTTTAAAAAAAAAAAAAGCGTTAAAATTATAAAGTGTTATTCGACGCGGTTAAATTGTGGAAATGCTGAAAATTTTAGGATGAAAAATATCAGTTAAATTAAATGATCAGAATAAGATAAGATAAAAAGATATCGAATGCCGATGGCTTCGTGACAAACTAAGTTTTTTTATATATATATATATATATATATATATATATATATAAAAAGGTTGTTTTATTAATTGATTTGTCTTTTACGTCTTAACCCTTTGTGGGTTATTTAAAGCCAAAATACTTTTCGTCTTATAAGAATAATTCTTTATTTGCAAATGAATATTGCATCAACAATATTTTGAGAATTACAATGACTTTTCTAGACACAAGTTAACTCCTAGCTGGAGGTAGGAGATTCATGCCTTTATATAGGTTATTTGCATGTAAGTGAATGTTGTAAACTCTACTGGAATTTGTACTCGCCTGGATTTCTAACTCGACCTTCTGATTTCTCATTCCGAGCCGTTATCTATTACATCACCCGCATATCCACTTATCAATGTATAACGGCGTTAGTAATTAGTCGGTCACAATTTATATAAATTTTAATAATTGTGATGGATCTGTCTATATTTCTGAGATGAAGCATTTTTGTAGCTATTTACATCGTTCGGACTGTTATCTTCATCTTTATTGTCATATTCACGATGTTTCGATTGTTGTATCTTCAGGCGGATATACATGGGAATTTCGAACCGAACCCTTTATTTACTTTTGGTCAAAAAAAATCAACGATTCTGTCGTGGGACGCATTTTTAGATTCGGCCTTTCTTGCCTCTACACCGGTTTCTTGGTATTTATCGTTGTTCTCTGCCTTGTATCCACTTCGTTCGTTCTATCACAACTACACGTGCCGTACGATGTACCCAAACAGAACCCACTCTCTTCAAGATAGTCTCCTTATCTTTTCGAGATGCCAATCACTTGCTCGGATCATAAACTTGTTAGACATCCGGGCACCAACACACCCGGATGTCCGCACCTCGATTCCGTCCAACTACGCTAAACTTGTTCATGGCCCAATTTCTTGTGGGTCAACAAAGGGTCTCGTGTGACGGAACGACGCACTCGCCTTCTTTCAAATTGAAGTCCTACATGCCAGATAAAACGCTCTCTTTCGACGAGAATAAGGCAAGTCTTGTTCACCATCTCTGCCATTCGAATCGGGATCTGGTTCACTGTCTGCTACACTCCCCCACCCCCCGATCTCATGATCACACATCTGTGCGGATGCAGTCTTTTGCTTCGGGTGCTTCTCCGAAGGGGGATTGTCTAAATTTCTTCCCCGAAGGAGCTCAGAAGAGTTGTTTGAGCTGTCAACGTTATTACCTGGGTTCTAAGTTGAATCGTCGATCTCACGTGGTATGAGCTCAATGATCAACTCGCTTTCAGACGATTCATTTTCACGGTCACTCGTCAATGGTGTCGTTTCAAGAGCAGGGCGGAGATCCCTTACATGGCGCGGGATTCCGTCTACCAATACGGAATGCTCACTGACGATATCGGTGAACCGCCCTTTTTTTTGAAGTTGGTGGTGCACCGGCTATTGGGAGGCTTCACCCAGACGGAGTTTCCTATCCTATGCGATCCACGCACTTCTCTTCGTTCAGGCAGATACACACCGTCGATCGTTTTGACTCGTACCTGGTAGGTGTAGATCGCATTATCAGGTGCACTTGTAGTAGACACGTTGTTCTTTGGTATCGTGTTATATCTATACACCGCCTCCATGACTGTACACTGCTTTCTGGCGGAATCCTCTTTACACCTTTCTGCTATGCCATTGCCATTTGGTACATGCGCGAATCGCAGTCGAAGATGAATCCCCCAGTCGTCCTGGAAGCTCTCAATCTGTCTGCTGTAAAAGGCAGTATCGTTGTCAGAATTTCCCCCGGGGGTCCTCGTTCATAAAACACTAACTGGTGGATGACACAATGGTCGCTAGACTGCGAATCTGGCGGGTACGCAATCTATAAGCGTGAGGAAATGCTGGCCGCCGTAATGTGTTATATCTATACTCAGCCTACTCCAAGTGCCGCTTACCCTAAGCTTCCCGGTTCTCCATTTGACTGGTGCGGGTGCTATTGACTGGCACGTGTGGCACCCCTTGACTACAGCCCTGACGGCACTCGTGGACACTGAGAGATTGGTCAACCGTACGAAATAGCACGTCTTACAGCTGGGTGCCCGCTGCAATGGTGTATTTTTCTCTCGTCTGCTTCCTCCACAGAAGCAGCACATATCGGTGGTACAGGCTCAAGGCCCTTTTTTATGGCGTCGTACCATCTTTGTAGTTCGCGAGTCAATCTGTCAGCAAGGTTGCAGTTTGATGTTACTAATGTTACATCCACGGACAGATCACATTCAGTGACTAGTCTCTTGGTAGTCTCCAACCTCCTCCTGATCAGCATCGCTTGCTGCGTTGGTACGCACTCTGGCTTTACCTGTCAAGGTATCTGACACCCAATGGTATACGCATAAGGAGTCAGTCTATATATGCAACTTTTTAACCCTCCACTAGAGCGCTAAGTTGACGCCCTTAAGTACAGCGTCCAGATCAACCAGGTTAATATGTCCGGCGTCGTTTATTGGTCGCAGCCAGCACGCGTCCTCAATTGCCGTTCCGTGCTTCTCCGAGAAGGCGCAACGAGTTACTTTCCTGGAGGTTAGCATCAGCCGTACTGATGGAAGGCAGAGTGGGGTCTTTTAGATTATTAATGAAGAGAAGTTGGGGGGGGTCGTTTTGGACATCGGCTGCCATTTTGACCTTGTTGGACTGATCAGCCTTACTATCGAGGCAAGTTGCGTCATCAGCGTAGATACGAGTTGAGAGCTGATGCTATCGTGAAGGTCATTAATGCAAAATTGAACTGATCCGCCTCTAAAATTACTTCACGCTAATTTAATTATTGAATTTTGAATATTACTATGAATTAGGTACTTCCACAGATTAGCGATATCTAAAGTTTAAAATAAATTAAAAAAAAAAAATCTTTCTTGGAGTTTTAATTTTAAGCTAATAGAGTAATTTTAATATTTTCAATAAGCAAAATACTTTGCTGTATTTCAAAACTAATTAAAATTGACTGGAAGCAGTTTTCGTTTTGAAAATGCTAAGAATCGCTTATTTTAGCAGCATTTTTAGACATCTTTCATCACAATGTAATTCTCTTTATTAAATCTTTTAAAAAAATAAAATGCTTTTCTGAAAATTTATTTGAGCAATATTAGTTGATTAAAGTTTAATGAATCTGATTTGAAGAAAAAATACTTTAAGTTTAAAATATCGCAGAAAAGGATTTTTAACAGGGCGCTAGGTGTTTAAGGTCCTAACAGGCTGACAACTTGAATGAAACAGGAGTTTCTACGGTCGACATATCTGTAAAATTTATTTTTATAATATAACGTGAGCGCCATTTTTTAATATAATTTTTGACTACGCTAATCTTAAAAATTCAAGAAAATATTCACCATAATTTACTGTTTTATTGTATTTTAAGTACTCTGGTTTGAAATTTACTATTGCTCTTATTTTTTGATAACGTTGTGTATGGATATCAATATTTACAAAAATCGGCATGTTCACACACATGAAAAAACTCAATTCTTCTAAAATATTAGGATCAAGAAATTGTTGCAAGCTTTTCCATTTAATATTAGTAAATATAGTTTTTTACCTATACCTAATATCATGTAATCTCAACAAAGACAGAATTTTAAAATGATTTACTTTAAATTATTCTAATTAAAAAAAAAGTGAAAACAATTATTGTAAAAATTCATTGTTCATCGAAAAAACAATTTTAAGATAATGGTGTCCATAATTCATGAAAACAATTAAAAAAAAAAAAAAAAAAAATTAAAATTAAATAATTTTAGTTTTATTGCATTTTTTATTTTACGATTCAGCAGATTTTCGGTAACTAGTGGTTTTGCTTAACAAAAAGAAATTGACTATTTAAATTCTCCAAATTCTGTTTTTAACTAATATAAACATTTAAAATATACAAAATTCCTCGTAATTTCATAAAATTAAATAAGTGGGAGGTAACAGATGTAAAAAAAAAAAAAAAAAAATTTCCAAGATTTTCCAAAAAAGTTTCTAAAATAATTTCATTAATTTTTGATTAAGTCCTGAAAGTTTCATTAAAATCTGACAATTTGATTTTTGCAAGACTTTCCAAATTAATATTTTTCACCGCAAAAAGAGGCTAGAGAATGCCTTTGGTCGACTCGATGACGCAAAAAGAAAAACAAACAAACTAAAATATCGAACGTTCTAAGGATAAAAATTATAATAAATTGGTCTGTTAAATTTTGGTTTCGTTTCCCGAGCGCTAATATCCCTTAATTTTTCCAAAATCGTCATAATTCCATGCAAAAGTACATACTGAACTCATAATTAACAATTAAATTATGAAGAAACCTTCATAATTTTGGAGTTATTGACAAGAAAAAATCAGACTTCTTATTGGTCATTCGTCCCCATTACTGCCATCATGTTTACTAATTTACTGCGTAGTACCTACGGAGGCGTAATAAAAAAAATTTGGCCTAACTTACTTCTTTTACAGACTTTCCTTGCAGAAAATCACTACGCACTACCGTAAAGAAATGTAAATTTTTTTTTCTATTCAAAACGGAAAAAAGGTTCTGTTGTATTTAATTTGTTTTTGTTATAAATAAAACTACACTTACCAAAAAAAAAAAAAATTACATTTTTTTTACGGTAGTGCGTAGTGATTTTCTGCAAGAAAAGTCTGTAAAAGTAAATAGGCCAAATTTTCTGATTATGCCTGCGTCGGTACTACGCAGTAAATTAGTAAAATGATGGCAGTAATGGGAGACGAATGACCAACAAGAAGTCATATTTTTTTTTCTTGTCGATAACTCCAAAACGGTAAGGTTTCTTCATAATTTAATTGTTCATTAGAGTTCAGCATGTACATTTGCACTGAATTATGACGATTTGGGAAAAAATTAAGGGATATTATCGCTCGGGAAACAAACCAAAATTTACCGAAGAACTTACTAAAAAAAATTAAAATGCATTTTTACTTTTAAATAATTTAAGAATGTCTTTGAAGTTCAATTTTGGTTTTATTTGGAAGATAATGTCCAACCTAAAGCTAATTCTTAAAAAGGGGACAATACCCAAATAGTTTTCAGTAATTTTTAAAACCTTGGCGGGGTCACTCATATCACTCACCGAACCGCTATTGACGAATCTCAAAGATTTTAAAAAATTTAGTATTTGTTCTAGAGATTTTTTTCTCAGTAAATTAGTAAAATTAAGGATGAATTAAACGGATTTTGATAAAATAATACCTTTTCTTTTTGCTTTAGACAATTAAAACGTTTACACACGGTGTTCCGTAAGCAGTCATTAAGATCGCATGTCAACAATAGTAGTTTTACTGTCACCCACACATTTTAAAAGTAATAATGAATTAAGTACGGAAGACCAAAAATAATTTAGAAACTGGTATTGTTTCAAAATAAGTTCTTTAACCGTATGTAACATATATATACCAAAGTATAGGACTGGTGTACGGAATAAATTCCAATAACCTAATAAATATTATTCTTAAAAGAATGCTCATTATGGAGTATTATACCATAATAAATACAAATTATTCGAAAATTATAACGAATGTTATAAAATCACTACAAAAATAGCCATTTCGTTTCAACACTTCTGGGGTCTTATCAAGTGATGGTGTTGAATATTGTAGAATAAATCTATAAATTTATTCTACATTCAACACCATCGCTTGATAAGACATCAGAAGTGCTGAAACAAAATCACTATTTTTTTTAGTGATTTTATAACATGTTATAAGTTTCGGATAGATAGATAAGTCACATTACCATTGATAACCTTGTAAATTTTATATCCATTTACCAAATGGAAACATGTTTCTGTATGTGACTATATTGTTAGTTAATTTTATTGGTCTAACAATGGAAAATGTCATGCAAATTTTCCCTGATTGCTATTTCACAATGTTTTCTGCCAATTGTCGCGTGACTTTTGGAACAAATTGTATTTTCTCTTGTATTCGTTTTTTATGGATACTTATTTGAGTAAATAAATGTTCTGTTATCTTTTAATTAAACGGTATTAATTACATTTACCGGCCTGAATATTTTTTTAAAATTTATCCAAATTATTAAGTGTACATAAAAAATAACGTAAAAATAATGTCGGATTTCTATTTTTCATTTTTTTTTTTTTTTTTTTTTATATGAAACTTAGTGTAATCAATAATTTTATTATTGTTTAATTTATACTAAATTATAATACTAGGAATATAACAAAAAAATAAATTAAAAAAAAATAGTTAAATAAAATAAAAATGATATCATTGAATTTTAAGAGTGGTGTTCGGCAACTGGCAATTTTGTCTGAGCGATTTTCCTTCACGTCGGACGGCGTTTCTTCTAAAGATATAAATTTGTTTAAACAGTATTTTATTGAAAACAACACTGTATTCACATTTTCACAAGATGAAAACGTTTAACTTGCTATTATTTCTTTTTAAAAAAGCAAAACAGATATACAAAAAGGGAAACACGCATAATCGTACAAACACAGATAATCATTGATAGACACAATTACAATTAACATTAACAATCAAATCAACGTGATATGAACAAACAAACAAATGTCTGATGACTACAATTAAAAATCTAACTTTACGTTTACCGCCGCAAGGAAGGAGAATAAAAGACAAAAATCGGTGTACAATTCAAGGAGAACAAGACTTAGCTAACGGTATTTGATATTATTATATAATAATAATAATAATAATACGAAGATAATCAACAAGTCCATATATAGCCTATTGATTAAAAAAAAACTACTGAATAAATAATTTACAAAAATAACTTACAAAAATTGGCATATTCATGCACACACGAAAAATTCTAAATTCTTCTAAAATAGTGAAAATTGTTGCTTTTCCATAAAGATATTATTTTGACAACTTAAAACAATCTCTTGAACCTTTATCTACAAAGACAGAAAATTTTAAAAATATGAAAACAATTCTTGTAAAAATATTATCGTCTTCCTCGTTAATTCATTAAATTTGATGTAAAAACTGAAAATTAAACAATGAAAAAACAAATAAAATTCAATTAAAAAGTCATATCGGGCTAAAAATGGACTTATTGAATCACTCGTATTTATTTGAAATTATATTTTTAAAAATATTTATTTTACATTTAAAGCATTTTATTTTCTCTATCGAAAATGAAATAAATTATTTATTTCATTTATTATAGATGAATTCATAAATGTGCATTATTCAAGATTGCAAGGGAGTGAAAGTTTCTTGGAAAGAAATCTGCCTGTTTATGAATTTGTTTAATTGAATAATTATTTTATTTTTAAACATTAATTTTTGCCTTACATTTCAAAGAAAAAAATCTTTGTTTAAATTCACTTTGTAATTAAGCTTAAAAAAACAATAGTCTTGTATAATTTTTTAGTTGCAATTCTTTATTTCTTAATAAAAATGAAACCAATTAGTTTGCCATAAACAAAAATGTTTGCTTGCGTTCATTTTTTTTAACGTCAGTTTTCAGATTTAAATTAAATATTCACGATTTTTAACAACTTATTGAAATTCATAATGAATTGAATGTCAGCAAAATTATTTGGAGATGAAAATCAAATTTTTTGGTTATCCTTTTAGACACTTTCTATCACTTATTTAATTTTTTTTCAAGTTTTAAAAATAATTTTAAGAAAAGGAAATCATTTCAATAAACATGTCTTTGTTTTTTACTTACTCCACAAAAAGCAAACTATTTAAAATCAATTTTTGTTGCTGTTTCTTACAAAAATTAATTTTAAAAATCCTTGTTTCAATTTTTTTTTTTTTTTAAATATGCATCTAACCGTTAAAAATAATTAGTAATTACATGATTATAAATACATTCATTAGTAATTTACTGATTTAACCTTGTAAATTAGACAAATGTGTGTGCTAGTGTGCATGTATTGTTGTAACATGTATGTATATGTACGTACTATTCACTCTTAATTAATATCTATTTCAATGAAAAATTTTTACCCGACATAGATCTGAAAAATCCAATATTAATCAAATTTTATTCTGAGAAAAAATTCTTCACTGGAAAGTCGTAATTCAGTTGGCACTACATAAATAAACTGGTCCACATGTAAGGGGAAAATTTTGTGGGGAAATAATTTTTGTACATTAGTATTCCTTCAGTCAGTTATGTGCCATGCGTGATACACGCGTAGGCGATCATGTATCTTTCGATACATGACTGACGAGGCAGATTTTTTGCCATGTCTTTTTGCGGTAGACCAGTTGCCACCCAAGGCTATAGAACCTTGTCTGTCCTGCTATTCACCCATAGCTTTGGGTAGAAGAAGGGTATTAGCATTAAGCGAATGTAATGGATTCGACTGGAATTCGAACTCGGCTCTCCGATTCCGCATCCCGAGCCGCTATGCATTACTCCACCGTACTTTCCTTAAGCCGTGATACTTCTTGTTGGGATCGAAAAATTTATCTTTAAGAAGTTTGATTGTTTATCGAGCCATACAGGATTATTGAACTTTTAGGCTAATTCACTTAGTTTTATTTAGAAATATAAAGTTTGTAACTGTGCTAACATCATTAATCATATTTTTATAATCATTTCACCCTAAGCAAGGCAATATTGCGTCTAGGGTGCAAGAGGTTACTAGGAGTGGGTACCTACCCGTAGACCTCCCTACTAAGGCGGGATGCGACACAAGATCAGTTTAATGTGTGGAAACAGAGCGCGAATACTCAGGCCAAAATTTGCCTAGACCTGTAGCGGACACTCCGTGCGGCCCCGTATCACAGAAAGATGTGAACGAGGTTACAAGAGGCCCGCTGACAATATGAGAAAGGACAATAAATGAATAAAATTTAGGAAGACAGAGGATGACGATTGATGTTGCATTTTTAAATTTCTGAATATTGTAGGGAGGGGCAGGATTATCTTCAGTTGTTGAGCTCCATCTACACTTAGGGAAAGGAAACCCTTGATTTTAATTATTTACAATGCGTGTCCGTACCTAATTTTTTGTCAACTCACGCACATTTGAGATTAATAATTTTTTTTCTTAAATGAGGAATAAACGAATACGTAATTTCATTATAATTAATAACGAAATTATGTATCGTTTATTTCTCATGTAACATTTTACGTAAATTTTAGTTCTTTATTCAGTGGTCCTTTAAAATAAGTCTTTTACTCCCCCACCTCAACAATAACAAAAATGTCTTCGTACGCTAAACACTACTATAAAACAAGACCAAGTCATTTTTTTTATATTCTCAAGTGCAGTAGCCCATAGGTAAAGAATACTAATCTACAAAGAATTATTTCTCTAATTTTTTCCTATTTTTTTTTACAAGGGACCGGAGTAGTGCTATCTTCTGATAAGCTTTTAGAAGCAAATATATCGAAAGTTTTTGTGCGAGATTTTGCTAAAAGGTTTTCAGACGAAATCAAGAAACGATTTGAAAAAAATCTGATGTTTTGTCAGATTTTGGGAAGTGTAACGAACCAAGAACCTTTCAGCATCTCATCGTAGTTTGAGGAACTCAATGTATTTGTTAAAAAAAACTAAAGACAAAAACTGCTCAAGTCGCCATCGGCACTTCCTCTTTTGGCGACGCCTCAAACACCATGTAATGACTAGCCCCCCACCCGCCTCATCAAGGAGATAATTTCCAGATGAGGGCAGAACCTGGGACTTGAGCACATTTAAATTATAACTACCCAGCTTGGCATGTTGTACACTCATACCTGCAATTTGGGAAGCTATGTGTTCTTTTTGAGTCATGTACGTCTAGTCCACACTTAGTCCTTTTCTTTGTAATAAGCTTATTCATGAAGACATGTCATTAGAGGGGCTATGTGGTTCTGGGTGCAGTAATACTGCTGACTTATGTGTTTATCTACTTAGGCTGTATTTTTGTAATACGTTCACATATACAACCGAATAAGTAATTTTTTCTATTTTTATTGTACTTAGTTTGTATCAATTCGTAATATTCTTCCTTATGTTCGCGTGATTTGAAAAGTTATGCTGTGAGTATGATACCACCTATTGTGTTATAGGGGCAGCTGTATTTTACTGGAACCGAGAACAACAGAATATACTGCTCTTGATTTACAAAATAAATAAAACACTTTTGCGTTTTTTTTTTTTTTTTTAATATCAAAATAATAAACATCAGCATTTAAAACTTTGAGATATATAATATAATATTATATATATATATATATATATATATATATGGGGGAAAAAGAAAATAACAAAATATGAATAAGCATAACTGAAAGAAACTCCAAAAAATATTTACAGTAGGATAATAGATAAAAACTATTTTATGAAAGAATATACAATCGGTCTCTTTAAAACTTAATTTAACCTCCTCCACTTTTAGCATATGCTTTAGCGAGCTCTTTATCTTTTAATTTTTTTTTATTTTATTTTGTAGCATTCTACTAGAATGGAAATACTAGTTTACGTTTTTAACAGTTCTAACTTCAGTTGTATCTCATCGAAGTTCGCTTGGTGTGCATGCAATTTTTAACAGAGCTAATGGAGTAAATATGGAGTTGTCAATTTGGGAGTGTTCTTATGCGTGATTTAAAGAATATGTTCTTTGTGAGAGATTGTGTGTGCGCGCGCATGTGCGTTATCAGTTTCATAAAACCTTTTTTAGAAAAAATTATGTCGGCAGTTTTCCTTGATGGGCTGATTTTGTTTGATCCAATCTTGTGATTATTGTTTGAAGCTTTGTTTTTCCAAAGTAAAGGTATATAAAAGAGAAAAATCTACACTTCAGCATTGGGGGAAAGCACAGTGCCGGATTACAACACTGGGAATAATTGGGCAATGCGTACTATTTTACAATATTACATTGAATTAATGTCGAGCCATTTTTTTTGTGGGGAAAACAAAAGAAACATCAATTACATCATCAAATCAAGGTGGTGTGAAAACATTTTCATCGGACAAACCGATTTCGTAAATGTTTAATGTTTTCAGCTAGCCGAGTTCAAGAGTTGACAGACAAACCACAGATTATTTATTTGATCTTGACATACTGATGTCTTTTTTTTTTTTACATTTGGGAACATAACTAACATGATGTTAAATACACAATCGCCTGACAGCAGAAGTAGACATTGGAGCGTGAGAACCTTGTGACAAAATGATAAATTTATTAATAATTTAAATAATTCATGCCTTGTAGTTGTATGTATATCAACCGACAAGACAATCATGAGTAAAAATGGCTTATTAAAAATAACACTTAATGACTTTGAATCTGTTAAACATAATTTGCTATGGAATTCTGAATTCTTAATATGAAATGGAAGTTAACAGCTGAGATGACTGGGGCCCAAACAAAACCCTCTTAGTTAAAATACAAAAAACACTTACCTTCTTTATTCTTACTTAGTGTTCTGGGTTCATATTTTAATCACACAGCTTTAAAGCTTAACATAGGCATCAAAGAATAAAGTTTGTAACTTTATTTGCAAATCCTCTTTAAACGAGTTTTAGTGATATTTTCCTTTTTAAAATAAAACATGCTTATCTTAGTTTTGCTTTTTATACAAGTGCAATGTGAATCAAATTCCTTTTTTAAATACGCATTTGTATTTATTAAAAAATGTGAGATCAATAAAGACTTAAAATTAAAATCCGAAAACTGCAATATCAACGTTCCTATCGTGAATAAAACGTATATCTAAATATCCAATCTTTCTTTCATAATTCTTTTATGCTATTTTGATCACCAAGAAGTAGAACTTCTTTCGATGTATACTTAAAATAAGGACTTTTTTTTTTTTTTTTTTTTTTAGGACTTTTATTTGTGAATGTACAAAGACTAAACAAAACTTAGAACATGCACACAACTTTGCAACCACAACTATACAAATGTTAGCATAAATTTTAAAGGTGAAATTAGAAAAAAATTATACTTGTTACACTGAAAAGTTTTAGAACGTTAATATTGAAATTTGTAAAATAAAAAATAAATTAAATATTTTAAGTTCATGTGAAAAGTTTAGAAAATACCAGATTTTTATAGAAACATCAATCATAGAGCAATTCAGTATAAACTGAAGTGTTCAAAATCAGACACATCAGGGCACAGAATGTTTTTCTTCCTAAATTGTGGAAATGGAATTGGCCAGATGACGCATGCGTGATATAGTAGTTCGATAAATTGAAATAAAAATGTCTCGTCTGAATTTCTGAAATGATGAAATATTATTTATAGTCGCGCTAATATATCCTCATTTTTGTTGTGACTATCTCAATATTTCTGTTGTGACTTCTTCTTCAGGAGTTTGTCCATCTGAGTAAATTTCAGGGAACCTTTTATTAATTTATAGGGATAGATTGTTCTCATTCCGCTCTCTGTCTAACGATATCTCGTCTTGGTCAATTCTCATTTTGTATTGCGCAACTATTTTTGTCCTGTTTCCACTGAATCTGAGAATGTTCGTATTGGTCGATTCAGGGATTGAACTCACAATTACTATGCTACTAAATTCTCTAGCCAACACTTTAATCCTTTTAGGCTATTTTCTCGTGGGACAAGCATAAAATTAGAATTTGGAGTCTTAAACCTAATGTTTTTCATGCTTTCTCATCTGCTGCTTCAGCCCTGTTGTCATACTTGACTCCCACCACCGCCGTTTCTCTTTCTTTTGTATTACTTTCTCTTACCGCAGCTGTCTTTTTGCTATGCCCCAGTATAATTAGTTGCTGATCTCTGATATAGGCGATTTTTTTATTCAGACATTTGATTTTCCAGTATTTTCCTTCTCTAATATATTTGTGGTGAATACGAAATAAAAATAACTCTTTTCTCCACTATTTTCAAATTCGCGAGCCTATGCGACAATTTATTTTGACCAATGGAAAATGGATTGGCTCCAAGCTGAACAAAGCAAAGTTTGAGTCTGAAAATGTATTTTGACTAATGGAAAAGGGATCGGCTTACAAACTTAGTTTAAAAAAAGAAAAGAAAAAAAAACCGATGTGAAATCGCTTTTTGATATAAATATTCAAAGACAGTTGAATCAGAGCAGAGAAAAAATAGAAATTACACGCTGATATATTATCAGCCTCTGACGAGAGTAGGGCAGTTTTAAAGAAATCTATTCAACTCCAAAGCTAAGTATCTTAAAATATATTTCATGTTGAATACCACTGTATAACTTTGATGTGAAATGAACTCTCTCAATTTGTTTTAAACATTTTGAAACATTTCCTCGTAATTGTCCCTCAATACTTCATATTTTTACTTAATTTCACCGGGATTAGAGAGCATACTTTTTCCTTTAATCAACCGTGCTTGATTTTACTGCCTCACTCCTACTTACGGCCTTTTTTATATTGCCTTTTGTTTTACTTTTAGGTCTCCACTGGTTTCAACTTTGTTATATTTTCCACTTCAAAAGATGAAATATGCATAGTTCTTGGTCATGTTCTCTTCTATGTTAAGCTTGATCCGGTAGAGATATCTCCGTATGATTGAGCTGCTTCCTGATGTTACGTGGTCCAGATATTTTTTGAATCCTTTCCGACACGACCTTGACGTAAGGGGTTTTCCTATCTTCCTCCTTGACACTTCTGTCTGCCTGCAGAAACTAATGGATAGTTATTCCGAAAAGTGCGTTTGGATCACCACTTAAGATTTTGCACGATGTTGTGGGCATTACACGGTCCCTTTCTTTACACTCTAGGGATGGTGGGAATTAAAGTATTGTTTAGTGAAAATTAGTTTACGATATACTTATAATATTGAAATCATTCTCTGTGCTAGTTATTAGTACATCCAGGAAGGTCAACTAATATTTATTTTATTTTCTATTGTAAACTGAATCACTAGTCTTATTGAGCACACACAGTTTAGTAGTATGTTCACATCTTCTTGGTGAGGTCGATTATAAAGATGTCATCTCCGTATTTCGGTCATATCGTTGGCTTTAGTGGTGCCGTTCCTAAAGCCATTCCTTCGAAGTATTCCATGTGTACGTTCGTCATCACTTGTGATATCAATGAACTGAAAGCCAAGCCTTCTTCCTGTTAGTATATATTAGATCTAATATGGAAGAATATTGTCTGTACAAAGTCAGTCTTATTAGATGCTGGTCAAGATACATGATACATTGAAATAGTCTGTAATCTTTGATAGTTAAATTAACAAAAATGCTAACAAAAGCCAGTTATTAATCTAAAATATTTTTGTTAGAAAAATGAATTCACTTATTTAATCGTTCTTTGTTGATTTAGATTTGGGAGTAAGAACTGCATTCGGAAATTCCAATATTCTTAATTACATTAATTATTCTCCAATTTAAAAACAAAAGTTTGTTTTTAAAATGGAGTATCAATTTAATTGGAGTATTCATAGGGTGCACTATGATGCGATAAATAATATTTGTAGAATAGTTGAGATTAGAAGTTCTAGAATACTGTTGGTAGAATAATTTTGTTACACATACCTAGTGAAAATTAGGCATTTCAACGTGGTTAGCAAACTTGTCTCGCTAGATTAATTACGACTGAGTAGTGAGTTCAATCCTCACTGGCTGCCCCATGCGTTATGTCACAATTAAGCTACGCTTAAAAATCACTGTACCTAGTGAAAATTTACGGGAACCATTGCTTTCTTTGATTTATATTTTTAAAGGAAAAATTTTAACTGTTTCCTTACTTTTCATTGTTTTTTTTTTTGTTTGTTTTTTTCTTCACAATAAGTCGTGCGTGCACAATGCCTAAGGAAATCGGATGGGAAGAGAACTTTAGACTTGCATTAACTATTTTAACTTTATTGATGAATTATTTTGAAAAAAAATCAAGTATAATTAATCTGTGAGTTGTGTGTGTCCGGTATTTTCGTAAAACCTATATATCCCACTCGTTAAACGCGTATATATTCTGAATCAGTATTCTCCGAGCAACATTTTTTAACCTAAATGTACCTAGGCATCAGAGCTTTTCAAACTGGAAGTCTTGCAAGAATGACGGTGTTATAAAATAATGACATATCTCGGCTGATTTACAGGCAAATACTCAAGAGCAAGAGCCGGATGTGAACGGGACAAAACCCCGTCACAAAATGACCATTACCTTCAATTACAAATGTTCGACACACGAGTTCCGGTCGAAATATAAAATAATTAGTGTTCTATTTTTCGTCCAATAAAAATGCTTCCCTCCTAATTATACTCGCTTCGTTTTTCGAGCCTGTTAAGCCATAAAAAACGCTATAAAAGGGGTCACACGGAAGTTCAACAGGCGCCCAGAGTAGAGACCTGTCACGGTCAGCTACTGACAGCAGGGGAGCGTCAACCACCGTCAACATGTGTGAACTACTATGAGAGATCGACCTAGATCCGAAGCCGGCTTATGAACTTTACCACAAGGTAGCTGTCCCAAACCCACACGTTCCTGTTGAAATAAACCACGTAAATCTATTTCTGCTGTTGTCGTATTTCTTTCTTGCAACCACACGCTTGTCTGTAACGGGACCAATGTTTTGGTAAACGCGTGTGCTTCGGTGCAAGAGTAAAAGTAGTCGTCTACTTTTAATTTGAAAGTTTTTTTTTTTTTTTTTTCGCTAAATGTTCGATATAGATCCTAATCGAACGTAAATGGTGAGATAATGATTCGGTATTATTAATATTCGACGTTTTCATAGTTAAATTAAAAAAAAAATATTTCCATTAGAATCAATTTCATTGTCTAACAAATCTTGCGAGAGACAGTCGATAATCAACATCTTAGCAACAGTATAAAAACTTTAATTAAATCATAACTAATTAGAATTTTGTAGATTTATTTCAAGTAAAAACATAGTTCATGTGGTTTTTCAATAAAAAATAAACGTTAAATTGTTTGCACCAGTTAGTTTGTAAAATTTGAGTGATGTTTTTGTGTAAGAGTAAAAAAGCGTTAATGGTTACTAATTTAGTTATATTCACGATCAATACATTTCCAATAATTGAAAAAATATTTAAAACTACAATTTAATTATATTTTACAAGTAAAATATTTTTTGTAAATTTCATAATTGTTCTGATGAATTTTCTCTTATGGTACATAGAATTTAAGCGCAGTACTAGATTGGCGTCAAGGTCTCGTCATTTTAGATTAGAAAAAGCAAGGTGTAAACTGTAAGTTCTATAATTTCTTTTCTCGTACTTCTCGCCTGTGGAACTCTCTTCCGGCTTCTTGAATCCCAGTCAACTTTGATCTTCAAAAATTTAAATGCAATATTAATCGTTATCTTGTGTCTTTTTAACTAGCTGTTCTTTTTAAGAAACAAATTAATTTCAAAAGAAACGAATTTAAAGCGTTCTAAAGAAATGTATTCAACACACGGATTATTTTTATACATATATTTTTATACATATATTTTTATACAGAACAGCATAATTCGTAAAAGAATGAGAAAACTTTGTGTATACAGATACCAACAAAAAGAAAGAAAACCTTTAAGTACTTAACCATTTTGTGTGTGTGTGTGTGTGGCACCACGTGTTTGGGTTGAAATTAAGTAGTAGTCGGCTATCTAACGAGTCTCTCTACGGAGAGAACTAGACACGTGTTGTCGTTGCTACATCCCAAAGCAAAAAGGTTTGTCATTTGCTTTTATAATCCTGAATATATTGCCACCTAGTGAACGTACTGGCAGATAAGGCGTGTTAATGTCCAATACCATTTATTACGATTTTAGCTTAAATTAACCCGCAGAAACAGGTTTATAGATGGGATTTTTTTTTTTTTCACTCAGTATCCAAATGTTAAATTTGTACACTTAGTATGTGTTTCTTCACTTTTCATTTTTTTGGGTGATTTAAGAACAAATATTTCAGTTTCTTTACTTTTAATGCTTGTACCTGATATTAGTTTTAGTTTAATGTACCAATTAATATTTTTGAATGTTTCTGTTCAATGGGTTGATCTGCTTGGAAATTCTGAGGTGTAGAGTTGAAATAAGTACAGTTATGATAAATATTTACAAAGATGAGTTTATTTTTATTTTTGCCTTTCTTTGGAAGCGTCTGATATCAGAATATGCACAAGCAATATTTAATTCAATTTCCGGCCATTGCAGGATTAACTAGTTCACTATAATTATAGTTTTGTCTGGCGTCTGATGACACGTGTTAATATACTCAGTAAGGATTGAACTCACACTAATAGTAATGGTATGCGTGACTAATTTGGTAACTTGCCATTATAATATCGAGTTTTAAAAATGAAACTTAAACTGTCTCCCAATATATTTTTAATGCTTTTGGTTATCTTCCGTTAGAGATCCAAGAAGAATAAGTGATCAGATTAGAACACTGTTGCAGATACGAGTGTCATTTTAAAAAATGTTCTAAGCCTCACCCAGAAAGAGTTGGAGAAACAATAGTTTTTCATTATTTTTCAATATATTTCTTTGACATCAATGACTTGGTCCAAAGATGCTTAGGCATAGCAATTCCATCATGGAAGAAGGTGGTGTCCTGGTCCTCCAAAAACACTTCCATATCACATATGATCTCATGATTGCTTCCAAAATGGCGACTACGCAAGTCGGAGTTGAGTTTAGGAAACAGGAAAAAGTCAGATGGAGCTAAGTCTAGTGAGTAAAGGGGATGGGTTAACAGTTCAAAGCCACTATTGGCTGATTCAGCTACTTCAACCTGAGCAATATGAACGGGGGTGTTATCCTGACGCAAGAGCACACCTTCCTTCAGCATTTCGACTTGATTGCTTCCTTCGGTTACCTTGATTCTGATGCATAGTACTCTTAATACCTTTCCCTTTTACAGGTTATCTATCATGATTATGCCTTCAGGATCCCCAAAACAGACGCTGGCTGCTTGAACTTCTTCGTGGGTAAAGAACTATAGTGTCTTCAATGTTTGTTTTGAATCTTTGATTCAGGTTCGGAGTGGTGGATCCAGGTTTCACTTTGAGTTATTAATTTGCAGTGGAAATTTTCAGGGTCAGCCTGGAAGAGAATTGAGTGTCCTGGAGATGCCAGCCCTTTTCAGCTTCTATTCTGGTGTCAGCATTATTGGGAGACAGCCTGCTCACCCCCCAAGATTCCAGTTAAAACAGTATGGACCGAACTTATGCTTATGGACTTATATGTTGGACAGTAAGACGTCTGTCATCCAACCCCATACGGAGAATGACATCAATTTGTTCATCATTGGTTGAGATTTTTGGACGACTTGATTGAGGGTCATCTTCTGGGCTGTTCCTGCCCCGCTTCAATTCTGCAGCCCACTTCTTCACAGTTACATATCAAGGGGAGTCCTCAGCAAGTGTCTGTACTATGTCCTCATGGACTTCCTTAGGTTTCATAGTTGTCTTTTGTAGATACTTTGACTGCCCGGATTTCTGTTTTGTCCATTTTTAGATTTGTGGCACACCTCTCACCTTTTGTATGGGCCACACCTAGATAGAAATCTGAATTAGTTTTTCTAGTTTTATAAGAAGTAGTAATGTGTTGCTACAATAAAAATGTTCAGCTACGGCTCTTCTTTTTTGGGTGAGGCTTACGACTTTTTGAACGACCATCGTATTGAATATACTGGGAAAAATGCCAGCCATTTGAAGGGATATATTTGGTGTGAAGATGTAAATAACTGAAAAAATTGTCGGTTTTTACCATCATCGGACTGCACACAAAAGAGTAATAAGAAATTAATTATAAGTTACAAACTTAAGGAAAAGCTGACAAAAGAACAACAAACATTTGATAAGAAAACTCCAAATCTAAGAGCCAAAATGTTTTCATGAAGACGAAATAACCATAATTGTGCAGATCCCACTGAAATAGAGAAATAAAGACCTATCAATAATAGCAGTTAACAACGTATAGTATGGCTAATATAGATTGTAGTAGGCATCGATTTATCTCGCGAGGTATTGGTAGCGCCGCTTGATCAAAATTCAGTCCTTTTGTGATCAGCGTCTGGAGTGGCATAACTGTCCAATCAGACGAGGTTAGTATGTGGAATGAAGGTCTGAGATTGGTCTCTTTGCTTCTTGTCTTTTGATCTTCAACAGTCGGTTTCACATTTTCCCGCCATTTATGACTTCTGCTTGAACAGCATTGCGTCAACCGCTGCGGTCGTCTGCTAAGCAGTTCGCAGTTACCAGGTTCGATGCTTGAGTTTCTGATCCCTCTTGCAAACGTCCTTAAAACGTAGTGTAGAGCAACCTACCAGACAGTGTCCCGTGGCCAGCTCATCGTACATTGTCTTTCACCACATGGTCATTCATTCGATGTATGTGACCCAGCCATCGAAGACGATGCTAACAGAGATGATGATGCATGCTCCAGGAGTCTGTTTTCTTCAGTGATGGTAACTTTCTCTTCATGTGATGCTGAGGATAAGTTATAGGCAGTGGAGATGGAACCTTTTCAGGTGGTTTTTCCTACCTGACGTATGTTGTTCAGATTTTTCCGTAAAGCAGAGTACTGGAATATTTTAGTTTGGTGCACAATGCTTAATTTGGACATCACTTCTGGCGATGCGTTTGTCAATTCCCACGTCAACCTATCGCTTGACGGTGATAGTAAAGCACAAGATATGTGAAGTTGTGACCACGTCATCGATGCTGATTGATGGAGATGCAGAAGCATCTTGACCGATTACATTAGTTTTTATTTATTAAAGACATTTTTATTTATGTTTAATGTTATTTATAGATACAAGTATTTAAGCAAATGCTCTGTTTATGATAAACAGTATTAAATAACATTTACCGGCCTGAAAATTAATTTGATCACGTGCGTATATGACGGTTCCGTATAGGAAGGTTCGAATGAACGAATATTTCATTTTCTATGAAAATTTCTCGGACATTCAGGCCGGTAAATGTTATTTAATACTGTTTATCATAAACGCATTTGCTTAAATACTTGTATCGGTAACAACGTTAAAAATAAATAAAAATGTCTTTAATAAATAAATTGTCGGACCTCGTCCATTTCTTAACATATGACGTCATTTGTTTACATTCGATACGAAGCAGTTATGAATGTACGAGATTCATGGAAGATTGTAGTTTATAACAGTAAATTCGACCTTGTCTACCATCAGGTTCATGGTGGAGTGGTTTCAGCGTATATGACGGTTCCGTATAGGATGCAGGTTCGAATCCTGTCTATGAACGAATATTTTCTATGAAAATTTCTCGGACATTCAGGCCGGTAAATGTTATTTAATACTGTTTATCATAAACAGAGCATTTGCTTAAATACTTGTATCTATAAAATAACAACGTTAAACATAAATAAAAATGTCTTTAATAAATAAATTGTCGGACCTCGTCCATTTCTTAACATTAGTTTTTATGTTAATAGTCAGCTCGAATTTCTTAGTCATTATTGAACTGACTAATCAGTTGTTGGCGGTCGTTCGGTGTGCGCGTCATAGCTGCGTAATCGGTAAACAGTATTTCACTGAGTACTGTGCGCACCTTGGTCTTTGCCAAGCTGAATAGTTTACCATTGCTTCATGTGTAAGTATACATCTTCAGATTAACTGAACGCAAAGCTTAATAACATGGAAATGATAATGCCAAACAATCAGTGCTAAAAGGCATCCTCGTTTTATGCCACTTTGAATTGTGAAAGGCATTTGAAGTTTCAGCATCATAGATGACTACAACCTGCATGTTGTCAAAAAATTTTTTGGGACAGCCAATTTTAATTAGTAACTGAAACAAACCTTTATTAACATTAACAAGATCGAACGACTTTAAGAGATCGATGAAGGCGATGTATAGTGGCATCTGTTGTTCACATTTCTCCTGGGACGGACGTAGAAAGAAGATCATGTCAACTGTGAATCTCTTAGTCCTAAATCTACATTGGAATACTGGGTAGATGCGATCAACAAAGACGAATTAAAACCACTCGAACATTTTTCCCAACAATGCTTAACATGGTAGTTATTGCAGTTACTGTGGTCACCTTTGTTTTTTTATACAGAGTAATTATCTTGACGTTGCGCATGTCCTGAGGAACTTTGCCTTATCTCCAGCAGATGCTTCTCCATAAGCTAGAGCATCAATGACTTTACTGAGCTCTTCTGTAGGTTCAGCTCTTTCAGGATTGGTAGACCCTCAATATCGTCAAGCGCTTTAGTGTTAAAATTTTCTCTTGAGTAAAGTTACATCTTGTGCTCTACCCAACATCGCATTTGTTTGTTTTTTGCCTATAATTAACTTCCTTTTTTTTCTTTTTTTTTTTTTCAGGGCGCAAACTTCTTTGTTAGTTTGCTTGTTTAATGCCGTCTTACATATTCCAGGTGTTGCCGGTATCCGCCGAAGCCTGTTGGATGCTATCTGACAGTTGGGGGCCAGTTGTCATTTGCTCAGTGACGTGCACTTTGTTAGGTCTAACTGTGAGCAGCTTTCAGAACTTGTAGATTTTGCTGACTTGGGTCACGCTTGAATATAAACAGCGCGCTGCTCTTAGTATTGATGGGCGGCTCTAATGTGTAGATCAAACCAGTATTTTTTCTTGTGTACCTTCCTTCCATAGGTTGAGCTGGCAGTATTATAGATGACGTTCCAAAGGTTAGTTACATCTGTTTCGTGATGAGGCATTGGGAAATGTATCCGCAGGTCTCCCTAAGAACTTCTGGGTTTTATCTGAATATGCAATCTTGCTCGTGTTAATTCTCAACTGGCATTTCTTCTTTGAATGGAGATTCTTAGGTTTTAACTTTGACCACTGATCTCTTCAAAGGTAGAGTCGCAGTCGGCGCTGTGGTAAGCTCTGGTGTTGCATACGTTGTTTAGGGAGTCACGTCTGGTGGTGACCAAGTTCAGCTGGTGCCACTGATTTAACTTTGGTTGTCTCCAGGATGCGTTGTGATAATCCTTGTTCTGGAAATAGGTTTGTCATACGCAATTTGTAATAGCAGCAGAACTGTAGGAGTATTTCGCCATTCTTGTCCATTTTCTTATATCATGATTACTTAACACGTTTGTTCAGAACTTTTGAATCAACGCCCACCCTCGCATTGGTGTGGTTTGAAATGTTGGTGCATAGATACACACAAGGTTTACAAGGCTTTCATTTGTAGAGAGACATAGGGTGAGAATTCTCTTGGTGCTACCTGCTAGAAGTTTAATCAGACGGAAACGAATGTTTTTGACAGCGAATCCAACCTCGTGTTCGCTGGATTCATCGACTTCTCTCCCCTATCAGAAGAATGTGTAGTGTTCTTCCTTTAAAAATCCACTGTCCTGAAGTAGCGTTTCCTGCAGAGCTGCCACATCAAAGTTCAGTCTGTTTCTCACTATTAATTACCGCTGTCTTCCAAGCGTTATCAGTTTCCTGAAAGTCATCAGATAAAAACCTGTGCACATGGTTCGTACATTCCAGCTTGCGATACGAAGAACTGGATTATTCATTCTTTTTCCCCTTTGCTGGTTTGAAGCAGGTGATAGTTGCCCAATGGAATACAGTAATCCCTCTCGCCGTCGAAGACAGCTCGTAGCGTCCGACTTTGCGCTAGTTGATCATTGACTTATAACCTGTAAAATGCAGTCTCTCGTGTTGTGCTGTTACTGGTTGGTGATACTGGAATAACCTCTCTAGGACACAGGGCTAGGCGATGGTATAGGGTTTCACATGGTTCCAAATGAATACATGGCGTTACATTTGGTGCTGGCTGCAGAAGTCGTTAGTGTTGTCAGCCAATCACCTTCGGGCTCAACTCCAGATTTTCTGTTTGGATTTGCTTCCATAACCTTTTCCGTGTCTGCATATGGTGGGAAAGCAGCGGAGGTTTAAAATCAGTGTTTTCCTTCCCCTTGATCAGAGGTTATCAAATTTTTTTTCAGTCAGATAACTGAGAGAATAACGAGCATGGGTCGGATAACCATTTTGTACAATACTGTTTCAATTCAAACACTGAATACACAAAAAATAAAGAAAACATATTTATTTACCAAAAAGTTATCAAAAAAGGAGACATTAGCAATAAAATAGTTATCACATCCAGTGCGCATATATCCGAACCTCACAAACTAAGCAGCAAAAAAGGTTAGTAGTATTTGTGAAAATGGCGTTTAACTTTCAAGATAGAATCAATATTTGCTTTGTAATTGCTGCATCTAACCAAGAGCATTGCTTTCAGTCTACCTCGTTTGATGTGCTAACTTTACAAACTTCATTTTTGAAAGTTTGCTCGCACAGAAATTGTTCCAAACACTGATGCCATGCCAGAGGTAAATTTCTTCAAATTTGAAAACTCCTTGAAAAGTTTTCCTTCTCTGTGTTTGCTTATCTTCGAACAAGTCACTTGCTTGCATATCAATCTAAAACTTCTATCACTGTCAGATGCAAAAATCATACTGGCCAAATTTTTTCTACATAGTAAGGTTAACTAAAATCTATTGATAATTCCATATAAATAATATTTTAGCTCATTTGTGGCACAGTGCGGCGGCAGACCGGATGAACTGTCATCGCAGGCCGTAGTTTGGTGATCCCTGCCCTAGATGGGGTGTCTTCCCGGGCTGACGAGCTCCATCTACTTGATGCATCTGGTTATGAAACACCAAGGTTCACTTTAGTCCCTTTCTCTGGGTGAGGTGGACAGTTATTAGAGCTTGTTTGAAGTTCTAACTCGAGGAAAGTTAACGTGTTTTTTCGAAGCTCCAAAAAACTAAGTTTAAATAAATAAAAATAAAATAAACGTATATTGCTTAAAATTAATAATTTAAAAATAATTCACAATTATTATTTCTTTTAATTGATTATTCTGAATTGATATACATTTTGATTTTTGATTATATATATATTTGTATTGATTACTATTTCTTTCAACTTTTTTCTCGTTTTTTTTCTCTATTAGTATTTGTTTTTGTATAACTATCCAGAAAATCGTTTGTTTTATTTTTACTTTGTTTTGCTTAGCTAAAGAAAGTTATACTTATCAACTTTGTCTTTTCTACTTTCATTTATTTTTTTTTTATCAGCTGAGTTTACATTTTAGAACGTGTTACTGTTTTAGTACTGTCAAAAAGTAGAATACATTATTTTTTATAAATAATGACTTCATAATCTCCGATTATTTCGACCTTAAATACCGAATTATATTTCTTTTCTTTCTACTACCTTTTTTCCACAGTTATCAAACTTTTCGATCTTTAAGTTTGTAATTTGTCTTGCTTTCTCGTGATTTTGTTTAAAAAAGAAAAAAGCTATTTTTGTGAGTTTCTAAAATACGTAATGTTTATGTATGTTTTACTTTTAAATTAAATGTTATAGCCGTGGGGTTGTAGTGGGGACAAGCTCCCGCTGTCTATAAAATGCTACCATGGCATATGGTTCAAATAATCTAATGTAGATAAGGAAGGCATATCTAAATTGTAAAGGTCGTTTTTATAAACCTGAAGCTGTCAAACATTCTGATGGTGATATGTACGTTACGTTTTCTGACGAGTTTGTACATTCAAATTTAAGTGAATCCTAGGAAATAGGTAAGAAAACCATGTATTCGTTTGGCCAGCGTTCTACAGTTGGAAGCGCGTGAAACTGAAAGGAACGTAGATATTCTTAGACTTAGTGCTTTTTCAATGTTTGTAATTATTTCAATTGCAAATTTATATTTTTTAACAAATTTGCAATACTCATGACAACGGATACTAAATTTAACATTTCCTATAAATTTAACATTTCCTATAAATTCTTATTCCATTTTAACTAGATGATGCCGCTTTAAAGTTTAAAATCCGTCACCGTTTCTTTGGTTATTTCTTTCAAATAACAACCAGTTTCTGATTATTTGTATATTAAATTCATAAAAGAAAATAAACATAAATAAACATAGCATTCTCTTTTTTACAATAGGTGAAAGGGATTATTAGGTTGATAGAAAAGTACCATTTGTGTTTAAGGGTGCTGTTTCCATTCACAAATGTAAAAATAATTGTTACTGTATTTTTTTTTTTGTTGAAAAATAAAGATAATAGGAATTTCTTAGTAATAATGAAATTAGTTGAAAAAATAATCAAAGAATTTGTAATATAATTTAAGGTAAAGCGATGATTGAACTAAAGCCACAACAATAATTTTGCCAGGAACAAAATGAATTGGACACCTTAACAGTTAGTGATTTGGGAAGTGTAAGTGGATTTCATCAAGCAGAATGAGGCAAAAAAAAAAAAATCGGTAAAGAATAATTCAGAAATATAACTATCATTTTGAAAACTAAACTCAGTAGCAAATCATCTCATCTGGTCTATTGTGATATATTCAGGACCCTTCTTAAACAGGATGAGAAAAAATAAAAATGACAATAATTAAAGCGTTGTCCTTGAGAGATGTTATTTTATAAGAATGAAATTGAAGGAAGAGGATTCGCCAAAATTGAGGATTGCATCGACTCGAGAATCAAAGTACTCGATGATTACGTAAGCTAGAGTAATGGAAATTGATCATAAGTCAAAGGTTTAAAAAAAACTTACAAGTGAACCCAAAACAGGTACCAAAAATTAAAGTACAAGCACTTAAAATACAAACTGAAAACATAGTTGTAAAGAGGATATTTTGAAAGGGAAAATATATTGTTAATTGCGATCCAGAGTAAAAGACATAAGAATCAAGTATTCAAGGCCGAAATAGACGAGGTACAGGAAAAACACAAAGGCAAATTATGTGGAGGTAGATGATACTATGAATAAGTGAAAATGCAACAAGTTTTTGACCAACGGGTTTTTATGTATAAATCAAAATAAAATCTCAAAATACTCTGCTAGGGCAAATGGATCACTCAATACACGCCAGTTGATCAGATCTAATTATCATAAACAAAGATTGTGAGATGGTGGGATTTGCTCTTCCAGCAAATTATGGGGTCAAACTTGAAAAGTAAAAAAAAAAACAAAAAAAACTAAACAAATATCTAAGCCATACTAGAGAACTAAAATTGTGGAACACAAAGGCTATTGTTATGATCTTCATTGTTTGAATGGTTGGAACGATGCTGGTGAACTTTTCTAAGAAGTTAGGAAGACTTGGAAATCATAGGAAGAATTGAGATTATCCAGACGATAGCATTACTAAAATCACAGAATCGTAAGGTAAAAAGTGCTGATCTCCAGTGGAAGCTACCAGTTAAGATTAGTTCAATTTTTTAGAAATCATTTACAAGAATTTAAATTTGGTATTTGATATCATACATCAAAGCTGATTTATTTCAAAATTTGAAATTTATAATTCGAGTTTGAATTCTAATTTCCATCTTTGGAAAGATATTTTATTTCTATCTTTGAAAATATATAAATAAGTAATCAGGTTAAAATAGCTATTTTTAAAGATGATCTGGTTGTATTTCAAATTATAAGTATTTCTGATGCATTATATTTCATTTGCTATAATACAATCCAACTGAACCATACTAGTTCGGTACATAAGCTATTTTACTTCATTGCTCATATCAGTACGTGTTGTCGAATCTAGAAATATCGTCTTATTATGCTTCATGTTCTTTAATTCATTTGAGATTTATTTTTAAATGAAGCATTTTCATTATTTATTTTATTACTAGCTTTATTGTTGCCTTTTTATCACAATACTGAGGATGAACAGAAACTCTTCGATCGCGATAGTAAAGATTGCAAAATCAGAACACGTATTTCTACCGTACTTCATCACTCAGTGTCCCGTCTTTTACAGATGTCACCATTCTAGTTACAAAAGCATTGATGATTAAGGAAAGCAAGTCCCTCTCTACCCATATATAGTCATTACATTAACTCTTCTTAGAATCTCTCGTATTCTCTCTAGTCTCTACGCCCTCGTTTTCCTTACTAGAAAGTTCTTCATCTAAAAACTTCTAAAATACTCAGTAGCAAAGAAAGATAGTGAGACTGTAGTGAATAGTATAGGGAAGCCTTTCCTCAAGAAGTTAAATAAACTAGAGAATGTCTACAGTTTTACTTTTTGAACATCGAAGCTTATGTGGTGTCAGTGGTTTAGTGACGTTGTATGAAAAAAAAGCGTGCTTCCGAGGTGTTCGATGCGAATTCAAATCATATGTCAAGGCCACAAAATGTTATTTAATTTTGAAATTGTTTGTGCAACATTACTTTTTGTATTCTATGAAATGTAAAGTTTAGAAGAATGCTGAAAGCTATTAAGAATAAAAATGGGAAGCCGGTTTGGCCGAAAACCTCTCTGCACTCTTATAATTTTTTTTAATGATCAAAATTGTTCTCAATTCTTCAACCCCCTCCCACGCAGCAACTTTAATCCTGGCCGAGTTCTGCCACCTCGAAACACACAATGGATAAACCGAAACGCAGAGAGTACATGTTCCGTAAATAAAATTTATTATTTGGCCACTATTGGATCAATTTGTATATACGCGTAGTTTGTCACTTGTACAACTTTTCAAGTTGACCTAGTTGACAATATCCGGACTTCCGAAAAAGCTACTTTTTTTACTTAAAACTAAAAGTAAAAACTGTTTAGTAGTGTCAGTTCTTTTCTTATATTTGCTTTTTTTTTTTTTTTTTTTTTTGCTTTTTGGTATATAAAAGATAAATCACGTATACTAACTAAACACATTTGTTGACACAAAAACGCGCGTGCGCACACACACACGATTAAGAAAAACATTTTCACCGCAAATACAGTACTACATACACACCATATTTTAAACAATAAAAAAAAGTACATTGTATGTGTATGTCACACTCCCTATATCTAATTCTCATTTCATTAGTGGACTCACTATTTCTCTTTTTGGTCTTTAGTGTATTTTTAGTGTACATACTGACTATACACTCTGATGCATACAGGCATTAACTCCCCCCCCCCAAAGTAAGTTGACACATTATTACACAAGAGCAATTTTTGTGGTTCTCTGCTGCTGCTTGGTGGTAGTGGTCGCTGTGGTTGTCGTTGTTATGCCGGGAGCACTTGTTGTTGTTGTTGTTGTCGTTGGTGGTGGTGGTGGTAAGAGGGACGTTGTAAGTGGTTAAAAAAAGTGTTGATGAGCCCATCGAAAAATTGAGGAGTGTGACCAAAAAAAAAATACGTCACCTATGGTTGAACTTTCTTCCTATAGAGAACGATAACATACATTTTACGTGGCATCTCATCTAAGTTAAAGCTAAAGCAAGGTTCCCCATTCATTGAGTGATTGACCCACAACGCAGAACTAAGCTGAAATTCGTAAGACAACACTAGTGGTACATAGGCATTTTTGTGTATAGTATTGTAAAATTACTTAAATCAGTCACATATAGGCCTTTTGACATACGCACACACACACACGAGCCAACACAAGTATTGTTTCACTCAGTGTTCATTGTTCAGTTCACTGTGACACAAACACAAGCTACACGCGTAAAGACTGAGGCTCACAAATCAACGTTTTTCTTGACACCCGCAGGATAGTTAGGTGAAAAAAAGTTAAGTAAAACTTTGTCCTGTGATAAATTCCAACACAAAGTAACACATATTCGCCGAAAAAGACATTTTTATTTATTTATTTTTTATCAGAAATGGAAGAACTTGAGAAGTGTATTTGGCACGCCTTCACAGCACTTTCGGATGCTCAAACTGGATATGTTCAGAAATCTAAACTTAAGGTGAGTATTTTTATCACTTTTGCAAGTTTTTTTTGCTTTATTTTTATTTTGTTTTATTTCTCTTTTCAGAGACTCTTTAAATTATTGATTAATATTTTCAATCGGACTAAAAAACAACTTTTTTTCTTATTGTTATTCTTTCTTTATTTTCCTATCTTTTTTGTTTTTGTTTGTTCTTCTAATAACTTTTTTTTTGGGGGGGGGGGGTATTGCCCGAACGAGCCCAAAATAAAAAGAACACATTTGTTATTTAACTTAACGTGAAGCTACTAAGTTTTCAAGTTCGAGGCCAAGTAACTTAGAACTTTCAGTGTGAAACAAATGTGGATGTAATTTTTTTTTTTTTTTTTTTTTTCTCGTAAATTTTTTTTAACCTAAACTTACTATGGCAAATTTATTTTGGGTCACATTAGAAAGTTTCTCTAATGAAGCAATAATGAAAGATGAGAAAAATTGATTGAAAGGGAAAAATGAAAGTTGAAAAAGAATATAAGAAAAACAGCCTCTTGTCATCAGAAATTGTATGCACTTTTGTCTTTTGAGAAAACACTGGAACATACACGAACCGTTTTATTGACTTTCTTTTTTATCACTAGACTACTAGTCTTTAATAATAAAAAAAAGTGAGGTTTATCGCAAGGAAAGAGATAACAATGTCATTGTTGAAATATGTGTGTATTCACTGAAACGGTTTGAATGGTGAGTGTTTTTGTTTTTTTGTCAATAGTTGACTAGTTTCGCGTCGTTGTGTAAAAAATTATTGTATATGAGAGAGAAGAAGAAAGAAAAGGGGTTATACACGCAGAGATGCCTGTTGGATTTTCCAGCAAGTCTTCAGTTGACAACTTTTTACTAGTAAAAAGAAAACGTAGTAAAAGAAAAAAACACTGCTCTCTGTTTAAAATAGTTATTTAAATTTTGAAAAAATTTAAAAACAACTGTCTCTGTCACTGAATGAATTAAAAAAAAAAAAAAAAAGCAGGTCTTCAATAAATTGATTTTTTTTTTTTTAAATTTTTTTTTTTTTATTTAAAAAATATTGTTGGCAGTTAACAATACGGTGCATGATTTCAGATTGTGTTTTTTTTTTAAATTATGCTGTTTAGTTTTTATGTTTATAATTTTTTCATTTTGACCGGCAAATTCTTTTTGTCTTCTCAGTTTAGGATTCAATTTTAAAAACGGCCGGAGTGTTTGTCAATCGAAAAGTTTAATCATTTACTTTAGTTTACTTTAAAACTTTAAAAAGAACAATGTGATAATACTAATAGTCTTTTGTTCTGTGTAAGTGTACTACTCACTGAGTAGTTTGGGCGACAGTGTTGCATCATTTTATTTTATTTTCTTTTTGATAAAATTAAATGACTGAATTAATTTGGAACATAAACTGAATAGTTTTTACATTTTTTACTGCACCTGGGGGGTTTTTTTTTTTTTTTTTTTTTTTTTTTTTGAAAGTTCAAGGTTTTTCTCTGGTAATAATACTGACAGTTGTTTTTAGTACAAATTGTAAACTCAAACATAAAATTCAGACTATACTTCTTAAACACAAAGGAGTTGATTTGTTATCCAAACTACTTGTAAAATAAAAAGGAAGATGAATAATTAAACTAAAAAAGTTGAATTAAAACTGGAAATTTAGTTAAAAATATCAAATGGGATTTATTGTAAATGTGGTAAATTTTTATTTTAACACCCGAGCGCTAATATCCCTTCAAATTTTTCCAAAATAGTCTTATTTCCGTGCAAATGTATATGCTGAACTCAAATCAACAATTAGATATTGAAGAAACCTACCTTTTTGGATGTTAACGACCCGAAAAAAATAGGAATTTTTTCCTGGTCTTTCGTCGTCAGACATTACCGGCTTATTGATAAGTAATCCAGTGCTGAATTTTGTTGGACGTATACAATTTGGACTTGGTCCTATTTACTTCCTTCACAGTAATTCATTGTAGAAATTAGTACGCGCTTCCGTAAAGCGATCTTTTTTTGTACTTAATTTAAGAACTTAACTTTCAAATATATGTGTAAACATCGACGAATAAAAGAATAACAAAGTATTTTTTTTTTTTTTTTTTAAGAAAGTTAACTTTCAAATTAGGGTTAAGTGATCTTGAATTATGTTGCTTAGTCTTCTCTTCTGTATCCAATTGTCCATAGTTCATTCATGATGATTAAGAATTTATTGATTACGATTTATTTACCAACTTGTTCATGGCAGTATATATTTTATATTGAACATGGAGTTACTTGTAAAATTTGCATAAAAACATACAATTACAAACAAGTACGACTTTAGAGAGTTTGACAGTGAAAAGACATAACTCACAATTTAGATTTCAAACCTAAGCAAATAACTGCATATATTGAAAATCACCCAAGTATTGGGATGGAATATCTGACATTGTGGAAAACTATTAATTCTGTTGGTTTTTCTTTAGCCTTTTTTTTTTTTTTTTTTCTATTATACAAGATGACCTTTTTTTTTTTTTTTTTTTTTAAGTATTCACTTTTGTCAATGCTCTTTGTTTGAAATTCAGTGAAACATAACTTCAGTTATTGAACATTGTTTGAAAAACAATTGTCAAAAACTTCAAAGGTTATAAAAATTGTGTAATGACATTACTAAATAAATCCTTACATAATTTTGTTTAATTTCAACATTTTGTTTTATTAATCAATGTTTGAAATTTATCACCATTTACTGCATTCAGTTTCAAAAACGTACCCACAAAAAGTTACAAGATAGGCATTTCAAAGGTCTTCTCATGAAAAAAATAGATCATTCTTAGACTTATATGACAGTACTATTGTATGGATATTGACAATGAAGCCTGTAGGGATGGCAAATACTTAGCATTGATTCAGGAATTTAGTCATCACTGAAATTAATTTAAATTTATGAAATTCTGTAGATGATATTTTAAAATTAAACTAAATAGTTTACATCTATATAAGGCAAAAATAAAGATTCTTATGAAGAGTTGCATTTTTTTGTTATAACAGTTGATTACAAAGTAATATTTCAGAATGAACTTTCATGACGTTTTTGGTAAGCTCACTTTCAATTTAGAAATTAAGATATAACAAAAATACCATAAATCCTGAATAAGTTCAACTCCCTAGCTATGGGTAAAATAGTAGGATTTGCATCTGGAAAAACCATTATTCTCTAATTGTTTATATCCAATTACAAAAAAAAAAGAATTATTCTTACAAATGTTTGGATTTAAATAACCTTCAAGTAAAAAAATATCAATCATTGAATAAGTTAATCTATCTATTATGTCATTTTATTCATTCACTTTCTATTTGTGTGTGTGTGTTTAGAAGTCCTATATATGATCAACTGCTAAAGATTTTGGAAAAATGGTCAATTCCTTATACCACTCCAGTAAGTACTTGATTCCTCCTGCTATGCTCTACCTTTACAAGAGCCTGATCAGACTGAAAGTAGAGTACACCTGCTATTTCCATGGAAAATATTCTGATGAGCTACATTCCTTAGTTTTACTTTACATCTAAGAGTGCCATGCCACTAAGGACACTGGCACAAACCATCCTCATTGCCTTCATATTCCATTAGTAAGGAGGAAGTTCCACTCAGACAGCTTCTTCCCAAGAGCTACTGCTTTGTGGAACACACTTGAGAGGATGCTTTCTCAACCATTACAATCTTAACCTCTTCATATCTAGGGTTAAACTGTTATTTTTTTCCACATATCCTCATAAACTAACTTCTTTGAGTGGATGTTTGGCCTTGGGTGAGCATCAATAATATATACATAAAATGTGCATTAGATTATACCTCATGGACACTTCATGATCTAGAGATAGTGAAATAATATTTCAAAAAATCATAGTTTCAAGAATTTACATGTATTTAGTTATGCTGAATATTAAAAAATGATTATACTTAAAAATAATTATATTGAAATTTTTAACATCAAATTAATTCTCTCATAAAATAAATGCTTTTGCAATATAAATGTTTGGTAGTAAAAAAAAAATATAGGTGAAATAAAAGTATTTTGAAAATTGTGTGGGAGGGAATAAAAAGCTGCACAGTAAATGGAAAATTATTGAACATCAAATTTTCATTTTTGTATGCTGAAATGTCATTGGCAACATTCTGAGAATATTTAAACATTTTTAGATACTGAGAATTTTGACTTTTTTAAGATTCATTTCTGGTAATCATTTTCTGAACTTTTCAGATGACAAACTATTATTCCATTTTGGTTATAATGACCACATCATATTAACCATTATGTACACAAGCATGGATAGTGTAATAGAACAATCTACTCTCATGAATTTAATAAAGAGTCAAGTTTGAAGTTCCAAATACCTGAAGATGGCTGTTTTATATAACGACCAAAATGTCACTATAGTAAGCAAGATGTGAAAACTAGTTTGAATAAATCAGTAGGTAATAAGGATTTTTCTTTAAACATTTCAGTACATCGATGGAATTAATGTTTTGAAGGCAAAATGTATTTTAAAAATTCACATGAAGTGACAAAATTGATCAACTTACAGACACTGATAAATAAATGATATCTAGAAAGAATTACCATTCTTAAATTGTATAATACTAAATAAATATATTCAATAGTTATAAAGATAATAGGATAAAACAAAGCAAATAAAATATATGTACATTCTCTTAAGGTACATTTTTTAGGTAGTGCAGATAAAATTAGATGAATAGAGCAGATCTAAGAATTGCTCAAGGCATATAAGGATTTACTTTGTGGAAATTAAATGTAGAAATTTATTAACATATTATTTGCAAGAGGTCTTGACTAATAGTTTAGTGTTTAAAGCATTGAACTGTAAAAGTGTAATATATAAAACAAAGTTGTTAGTATAACAGTACAACTACAACTTTATTGGCAAAATTTTAATAGTAGCGCTGTTAAATATATTGATAAATTAAATATTCTATAAAACATTGGACATTTTTTGTGTTGAGTCAGTGCAAATTAAAACTGATTTTTCAAGAAAAATATTTTTTGAAATATAAATGGGTTAATGAGAAAGTTACTGAACTGTTGGTGATGAAATGATTTTAAAATGTTCTATTAATAAATCCTTTTATAACTGTTATAAATGACTTTATATAGCACTAGCTTTGCAAAAACACTTTAAATCTTGAAAAAGTCTTAATATTAAAAAGCTGTACTTATAAACATGCCCATGGGTTTATCCGAGCATTAGTGCCAGAGATGGTGTCCCCAGGGACCCATCACCAGTGTGAACATATTTACATATATTTCAATATCAATTTCGTAATGTTTTGGTAACTTGAAAAATAAAGTGGATAGATAATTCTTGTTAAATACCCAAAAAAGGACCCAAAACTGTGTACAATATATAGTTTACAATTCATCTGTTTTGGGTCTTCAGGGACCCAATATCAGCAGTTATGGGTTAATATATATAAATATATATATATATATATATATATATATATATATATATATTCTACTGTTACTATTACTATAACATATATTTTAGAAATCTTTAAATATGTTATAGTGCTGAATTCAGTCATTTCTGTCTGACTTTCTGGAATGAGTTATTAATTCCATTATTTACATTTGGACTGTTGTCTTCATCTGTTATTACAACTTTTAGGTTGTTGTACCTGCCAGTCTTTGAATGCTTGCCAAGTAATCTCCAAGAAATTGAACTGAACCCTTTATTTCATCTAGTGGATTAAAATATTGGTTTATGAATTTGGCGACATAACCATTGTGAGTTTAATCCTTGGGCTGTACAGTGTGTACTTGAACTCTGTGGAAATAGGGAGAGCAGTAACTGAGCAATACTAAATAAAAAAAAAAATAGATGGGATATCCCCAGACACGGTCAGTGGAATAAGAATAATCTATCCCTTTAGATTAAATAAAGGGTTCAGTTCAATATTCCTTGAAGTTTACTCAGGTCGACAAACACCTGATGAAAGCTGGAGGGCACAATGGTTGAAATACTGTGGTAATAAAAATAAAAAAAAATGAGGACAGCAATCTGCATGTAAAATAATGACTTTAATCAGTTTGTTAACTTATATTAGTCTATGTATTCTTTCCATGGATAAATCAATTAATATGGGGGTAGAATGATTTGAAAAGTTAATTACAATGTATTTTTTTAGGGAGTGGCAAAGATGTTATTGAAATTTATTACTCGTTTAGATTTTTCTTGGTAAAGTAAAACATTGCCTTTAAGATAGGATGTAAAAAACTGCAAAAGCCAATTTAAATTTATACACACTTAAATGTATATTGTTGGAATGTCTTTCTCACATAAGTTTGTGTATCTAATTTGAAGATTTTCTATAATTGCCAATATATGTAAGAACTAGATTTGAAGTAATATATAAGTTATTATGCATATAATATGTATGTGCATATTATATGCACATGCTTGTACACAACTTCTTTTTATTTCTTTATATTTTTCATGGATAAATATAAATGATAAAGATAGATAAAAAAATATAATGCATTTTAGAAATAACTATCAAACAGTTATTGGTTTTTTTGCATGAATTACTCATTTGCCAAAAAGAAAATGCACTGTTAATGATCATTGTGTATTCGTAATATACTTATTTATCCTTATATTTATTTTTTCTGCTGTTTTGTGATGGTTTTGGGATTATTTTTTATCTTGAATATAGGATTGAGGGCATAGCTCAATAGTAATGTATGGAACTGCTTGTTATAAGGGCTGAAGTTCTACTCAAGTACCTAATTAGCTAAGGTTTGTTAATAGTACTAAAACAAGGAAACTTGTGGATACACTGCTTAAATTTACTATGTAAGATGTACTATTTAGATGTTAAGACATATTTTCCATACACATATGTCAATTTCTGGTCCTATTGACATAGTCATTTAATTTTCTTTTGTACAAAGCCTGTAATTTTTACTTCTTTAATAATAGTCTCTAAAGAATAATACCTATGATCATAAACTCTTAAATTTATTATCCAGCAGCAAGTAGCAACTTGAAACTGTAATTTAGTAAGTAATCTGAATTTACAAGGTAATTTGCATATTATCATTAATTCAAATTAAATTTTTAAAATTTAGTTTATTATTTACAAAAATTAAAATTAAAAAATAAAGGAATCTGATAACACTAAAAGTAAACTTTTATTTTTTGCAGATTATATTATAGTATTCCAAAAGAACTATAGAATAACGGAATGTTTTTCTTGTTTAAAATATAAAGTTTTATTGAACAGTATATTCAAAATATTGAGCAAATTACCCATCAGAATATTGTTTGTTTATATATACCTTCAATTTTATATGAAAAATAATGGTATGCATTTAAATTGATTTTTCATAAATATATGCTTATGTACAAATATATATATATATATATATATATATATATGTTGAACAAACTTCTGTGTTATATATAACATTGACTCGTATACAAATTACTGGCCAAGCAAAAATGTTTGCAGCTTTCAATGTCTTTTTTTTTTTTTTTTTTTTTTTTAATTTGAAAATGATTAGCTTTGAATCAAAACTGTATGTCAGCATTTACAAAACATGAAATCTATAATCATCAGAAAAGATGTTTTTTGTAAACCATGTCACTTCAGATCATGGCTGGCTGTGACATCCTTTTCTTCATTATCTATAATTTGTAAATTAATGACTGACCTTGAGAAAGATAATGGATCAGTTTACTATTGTTTTTTCCAGTTTTGAATTTAAAGTTTCATCTTTCATGACTGGTTTCCCAGTTTTGTGCTGCTATTTAACCCATAGATGGGGAAGTAGACATTTATGCCTTTCCTAAGGCATAAATTATTGTGAAATGAATAAGTTTGGCTGGCTAATAACTACTTTTGCATCAGTAACTGCTATGTCACCTGTATATCCTCAGACGTATATACCTACCATAGTAATGAGTGATATCAATATATCAGACCAAGAATTGATTGAGAAAGCTGTTCACATCTATAAAATTAAGCTTGTCTCAAAAGTAGTAAAATCAACTTTAGAATGAAGTAAGAATTTCATATAAATTTATGGAGTTCTTGTTCATAAGTGATTTAGATTTTCAATTGAAATAATGAAAGATAAACCTTAGAAAGGATGGAGTCAAATGCAACTACTGACTCTTGAACATACGTGAACAAAAAATAGAACCAACATGAATGTTGGACAGTTGATTCACAATTTTGATATACATCTGATTTGAAATTTAAAAAAATACAATAAAAGGTTAAACATATAGATCTTGTCAGGTGAATTCATGAAAATTTGTTTGGAATACATGTGAATGCATATATGTATATAAAGTATATATAGGTACCAAAAATTAATTCAAACAAATATAAAGTGGGTACCGAGGTCAACACGGTCATGACACTTACATGCTTGAAAGCATTCTTCAGACTCTGCCATAGTTTTTGACAACTGAACAGCCAGAATACCCACACATATTCTTTGATTATAATGGCAGTTTTGTGCAGAACCAACCACTTTTTGGAAGAACCAAAGAACTGGTGCACATAATGTGCCACAAGATTTACAAATAACCTTCCTCAGGTTTTGAATTCAAAATTGTTCTCCTAGCCTGGTTGTTAAACAAGGCTAAGGGGCCCAGTCTCTTTTACTATTTAACCCATAGCTAGGGGGAATGGATTCATACCTTTTCCACAGGTACTTGTGCACGAGTATGTAATGAACTCATCTCACTAATTTCATTGGGATGAATCACACACACACAAACTATATGCCTGTTAACCATTTGAGTCAATATAATCCATGTCAGATGATTGACTTTGCCCAAAAGGTTATATTAGACTAAATGGTTTTGGTTTGTACCAGGAAATGTGCTTGAATTAAATTAATGACCACAATGATTATCAAATTAAGATATAACAAAGGTGAAGATTTTTTTTTTTTTTTTTTTACTACAAGATTAATATCTTGCTCATAAACAACCTTTGATTTATTACTTGTTTCAATTCAGATGAGAATATCTGTCAATACTGTTAAATTGAAATATTTATTTAATAAAATCATTTCAAAATTATTTTTTAAAGTCTTTAAAGCATCCAAATTAAAAATATAATACTCACCTTTTTGTTTGACTCTTCACTTTATGATCGTCATGTAAATAATACTTTTTATTTGTTTTCAATTGGATTTTAAGTTGTTGCAATCCAAATAATTTCATTACACTTCCCCTTAAACTAAAAACTGGTTAGTTTTATGGTAAAATAGCACTGCATAAGGACTTTGTTTACTCTGTTCAGATATGTATTGGTTATGTTTACTTCTATCATCTGTTATGTTACAAGTGAATATAACTATGTAAAATTCTCACACAAAAGAAATTCTAGCTAACTTAATATTAAAATGTCATGTCTCTTCATACACCAGTCACTTTATTTCTTGAGAAAATATTGAGTAATCTAGATTTAAGATTCCGATTCAAAGTTTTTCTAGTTTTAAGATCTCACTTTCATTTGGTGTATTTTCTGTCTTATTTCATTTTTCTGTGATGTTAAAGTTGGTATTTGAATTTGTTTTAATATTCATAGTTTCAAGTCTATATTTGTTTACTATTTTCTAAAATTTCTATGATATAAGAATTTTTTATTTAATCTTAACATTTAATCTCATTTTAAATTACAAACATTCATGTCATTTGATGTTATTACTGTTCTTTTTGTACAAACTTTTAGTTTGAATTTAAAGTTGATGTTAAAATCACTCACCTTATCAGGTGACCTTGAATTCAGTTGATATACCTATATAAACTGAATAAATATAAATTAATTTAAACAATAGCATGAAACTGTTTTATCATATATGCTTTCTTTTCACAATGATAGTTTCTGAATGTTTAGTAAAATTTCTCTTTTTGTGTCTTGAACATTTTATTATTCTTTCTAGATATTATTTTAGTATTAGATGTGTTCTCTAAAAAAATTGCCTTTCTCCACTGTGTACATTATAACTTCTACATGAATCATCCTCTAAGAAATGACTTTCATTGAAGGCTTTTATCACACACAACACAGCTCATGGAAAATTAGTTTACTTCCTTTTTCTTTGGTAAAATATATGCCTTTATTTTTGTGTAGGCGTGGAGATACTGAAGAACACATTGTGATCCTAAAAGAAGAATTATAAAGGGATATTGTCTCTTATACTTCTCAAATATCAATATTCAGTTGCTACCAAACATATGGCTATTGTAAAATAAACTAAGTATAAATAATTTTATTCAAGAGTTGTAAGAAAGTTGGCATACATATATAAAAAAAAAAATGCATTGATAATTTGAATTTCAGATGCAAACTTTAAATTAACAAAGACGCATGTAGAAAATTAGGAAAAATCAAATTGATAGCATTCAATTTAAATAGTTTAGATTCATGGCAAATATCCCCCAGAGTACATTACTAATAACCTTAACTTTGTTTTTTATTTACTGTTACTGTGTTGTTTTATTTCAAAATTATTAATTTTTATTTTAAGACCTTATGTGAATGGGATGTTTTTAATGATTTATATATTCTTTTTTTCGTTTTTATTTTATTTTATTTTTTATTTTGTATTTTTTTTTATAAAACCTCATACAAACATTAAAAGCATAATCCCTGAAGCTTTAGTGTAATAGAAGTATCTGGTTGCTGGATCCAATTACTGATTTGGATAAGTTAAGTTTATTACATGAAAGATACCAGGAGGAAAAAAAAATTCTATGCAAAAATGATTCTTTTTTTCGATAGTGTTGTATATATTATCTTTGCTTTAAAAACTATGCCTGATTTATCATCCAAAATAAAACAATAGACCAAATACTGAGTGTTTTAAGACTCAAATCCAAATGATAAGACTTACCACATGTTGAAAAAAAAAAAAGAAAAAATCATAACTGCTATCCTGGGTTACATCACTATAACAGAATCCATGATTGTTGAATGTCAATACTAAACTTGTTTTTTAAACATATCTAATTGTAAAGCTTTTGAAATTAAAGCATTTGTAACTAATGGATTTATTGCATAGACTTGACCAGAAACATTAAAGTTTTTAAAATCATTTTATTCTTTTTACTATCATTACGCCATGATTGATAGATATGTTAAATCCCTAAAATAAGAGTTGCTTCACAATAACTAAATTTAATATTTTTGTTAGTAATAAATTAATGATTACTTGATAAATTTAGGCAGTTAAGTAGAGAAGGGAGGAAAACTTTCATTTCAAATTAGTTTAAGAAAATTTTCTGTTTGGTAATGAGTGTAGTACTTAAAAAAAAAATTGTAATATCTGATATACAAGCATTACAATGTTACTAATATTGACGTAACAATTTAGCTTAGTGTCGGGTCGTATTTCTATTTGGAAATGTTTTAATTGGGTCATGTTGACATTAGTCACTACAGTTTCCTGTCAAAGAATTCCTACTTGGGTAACTGATGAGGAGATAAATGACATCAAACCTCACTTCTAATACCAACCACTAGCAGTGACTCTTACCCTAACCTACTACTCACTTGCTTATTCACTCACTCTGCCTTCAAACCATGATGTTTATTTTTTAGTCTGACTAACAGCTCTCTTCACACTCAGGTGCGCTCAGCAGAATAGGGACATTGAAAATTTCCTAATTTCTGGAAATGGGCAGATTGTACACCATTTTCCATTCAGATCTTCATGATTGAAGATAAATGCTTCAATTGATGTAAAGAAGCATTCAGAAATTTAATCTTTTCCTTTTTTTTTTTTCACATTTTTCTATTTGGTTATTTTAAATTGTATAGGAAATATTTTCTGCTTTAATCATTACCATTATCTTTATGATGATCATCACACAAATCAAAGTTATTCTTACAATTGTCATTATCATGAATATTGGTATTTGATGTTAAGATTTGTCATTTATTTTATAATGATCTCATTTCTTTTGGTGTGTGGATTTTCTTTCTACAAAAGCACACCAAAAATGTCACATTATAGTGAGAATTTTGTTAGAGCAATATCATTAAAATTCTCTAACTTGAAGAATAAAGTAATTTCTACCCCAACTTGTAACTGACTAATAGTGTATGATCAGTGTTTGTATTTACCCAGATAATAATAAACTTTTGTATGCTTGTTTATTACAAAATCTTAAAAGGAAATATATTGTAAACATGAGTGTGACTAATTACATTAAATTTTGCCTTATTTAATTAGCTGTAAAATAAATTCTATAAATAAGTAACCTGATATTAAGCTTAACGGTTGCTTTTGGTTGCTTTTTAAATGTTGAGGCAAACACCTATTTTTATATAATTATTATTAATGGATTTGTGAATAAAATAGGATAATTTTTATGTCATAGTTACCATTATTGCTGTTTTAAGAGTTTCAAGTATAAATACTTGTTTTTTTATATATATATATATATATCTTTTCACATATGCATGTGCACACTCTATATTAATAGATGGGGATAATAATTCTAGCTAAGGACATATCTTTTAAAATGATACATAATTAAAATTTTATAGATCACTGTTTATTTACTTTCTAAAAAAGAAAATTTATTATAAAGATATAATTACCACCAATGTGCTAAAATAATCACTGAAATGCACCTATTAAAAGATTCTTTTTAAATGAATCTTTATTTGGGGAATATTTTAGTTGGCATGTATAATCTATACATATATAAAGAGCAGTTGTATGTATGTGTGTGCCTGGCTAATACTAAAAAACCACAATAATTAATGAGAAAATAAAAACATATGCAGACTCATTATCACTCAAGCCAGCTTTTTGCCAAAAAATTATGATTTATATTTACAATATTTTAAAATTAAAATGCATTAGTATGCATTCAAAATTCTCATTATTAAAAAGTAAAAATGAATGGTAATAATTTTATTCCCAATTATTATTACCATTCATTTTTAATTTTTAATTCTGCTGATATTTTCAGAACGCTATACATGTATTTTTCAAATTTCTATTCTCTTGAATTATTTTCACATTTATAGTAAATAAAAATGTAACTTTAAAAAATGAATATTAAAACAACAAAGTAAATTCAAAAGAATATTAAATACAATTATTTGAACTGTTTGTTTTTACTTTTTAATTCTGATACTTTCAGAACACTATACATGTATTTTTTAAATTTTTATTCTCTTGAATTTATTTACACATAGTAAATAAAAGTAACTTTAAAAAAAATGAATATTAAAACAAAGTAAAGTAAGAACACTAAATACAATTATTCAACAAAAAGTTTAATATTTATTTATTCAAATATTTGAGTGTGTGTCCAGCTAAACCTAAAAAAACTACAATAATTGACAAAATATATATACAGACTTAGTATCACCCTAAAGGGCAGTTGTCTGTGTGTGTGTATTATTGACTTATATTTTTTTGGCCATCTTATGAAAAATAATTTTTTATTCAATCTCTAAAAAATAAACTTCATAGTTTTTTGATTTGTAACTAACATAAAAAGCAAATAATTTTAAATTAAGTTTTATTGAAGCAAAAAACTATAGTGAGCTTTATTTTTTCAAAAATTTAAATAAAATATAGTTAAATTTCTAAAACAAATATTCAACATTACATTAAAAAGCATCAAACATTTCTCTGTAAATGAATTTAATTACTATTTTGAAAGAGGGTTGAAGCAAGATGCCTTGAGAATTTGGTCTTGAAGATTGTTTACACTTCAAGTTATATTTGTATTTGAAAAGAAAAAAAAATTAGTTAAATAAAAATTAGGAAAGACAGACATGAACTATGGTCAACATTAGTTATGTTGAATATTTGTTTTATGAATTTAACTATATTTTATTTAAAGTGATTTTTTTTTTTTTTTTTTTTTAGTAAAAATATGGGGATGTTCATCCCCCTAAACCCCACTCCAGCATATTATTGGTAGTGTGGTATTTTGTAACAAACCAAAAAAACAATGAAGTTTATTTTTTAAAGACTGAACAAACAATTATCTTCCATAAGATGGCAGAAAAATATAAATAGATTGTCAATAATAAACTATTATTCAGATCTTCTGAGCAACACTGGGTATCTCTGCTAGTTATTAATAAAAAGGAAATAGTCAGAAATTGCTTCTAAATGTAAAAATAACACCAGAAATATAACTATTCTAATATTTAAAAATTTTGACAAAATTATAAATTCATATGATAGGTAATTTCAGAGAAGTAAGCATTGTTAGTGAAAATATTAAGTTATTTTAAAATGAAACAAAACTTTTCTTGTAACTGGGCCAATTCATATGTCTTTTGTAGAATAAGGAAATGATGCATATAAGCAAAAAGCTTTGATTTGATAATAATTGAGGAATATAAACATTTCATATCGCCTATAAAAGCGTAACTTTGAAAGTGCCAATGAAGCATTTCTGGTTTGAGTAGTTGGTAAATTTTTTTCTGATTGAGTCAGGTGAAGAGGTCATTGAAAAGAGGAAGTGACTTAGGATTATTATGATGTCCTATTTTCAAATTTTTATTATTTTAAAAGAAGTCATTTGACAGTCAGTAATAAGACAATTATAGAAAAATTTATTTCTTGGTATGAAAATATCATTTCTGTATCAAATACTTTCTATCAGTCTTTATTTTGTATGGGTAACTTTTTTATATTTAAATTGTCATAATTTAATAAGTAAACAATAAAAAGTAAAATTAAGTCCTATTATAAATCCCCCAAGTAAATTTTTCAATAAGGACAGTATATTAACAAATATTACCTATTGTGTTTGTATATAATTTATTATATGATAAAATATCTTTTGCTGCCTTTAATTTATTTTAAAATCTTTTGTAAACCATGATTTGCAAAACAGATAGAATCTAGTGCCACAAGAATAGAATATTTCGCTTGAGAAATTATGAAAATTTTAGATTGGGTTCTTTGAAAAGATATTTTTAAATACTCACATGACAAAAGGAATATTTTTGAATTAAGATTTTAAAATAAAAATTATTTTAGAAAATGAAAAGACTAAGGAATTATTAAAATTATATTTTTAGATCATACAGTTGGAATAATTTTAGTTTAAATACTTAATAATTTTGAAGACTTTTCATGGTTCATTATGTGTATGCACATGTATATATGTTCATGCATGTATCTGTGTGAAACCATCCTTTGTTGGTTAGCAAATGTTGTAAATCCATAGCAGAAAGGTTTAGTTTCATGAATATCTGGGAACATAGAAAGTAAAAATATTCAATTTTAAAATGCATTCAGATATTCTGATTATTTTCAAAATTAATCCACCTTCAAAATTATCCAGTGTCTTCTATGATGTAACGGCAGCTTACAAATGTATAAGGCATTTAAGAGATATTTTTTAGAAGCTTATCTTCTGGTTTTGAGTTTCTTATTGCTCTTATATGGTAAATAAAGCCAAGTTTAGTTCCAGTAACTTCTTGATACTAATTTGTGAATATGTAGATTCTTGTATTTCTACAGTCTCCATTGTAAAAACAGAAGCAAATTGTCACACATTTTACCCTTGAAAACTCCAGTCACCCACCACTCAACACTTAAGGGTGAGGCTCCCAGTATCAGATGGGTGTAACTTAAATGTCTAGTTTACACTATTGATGGACAACTTAAAGGTTGCAAAGTAACAGGAATTAAAAAAAAGTTTATTTTTAGTTAACTTATAGGTGAAGAGGACTCCTTTAGACAAGGTCACTCATTTAAAGGAAGTGACTTGAGTGATAACTTCATTAGGTTAGAATTTACTATTTAGGTACAATCTATTAAAGCAAAAAACAACTGTATAAATAACAATTAGTTATACTGCTTGTATGTCTAAAGTTTTACAATAACAAACTTCAGAAGAGTTGAGCATTCACTAGCGATTAATTTAAAAGCTTTTTAAAATTTTTATTCTTAGCATTTAAGTATATTTCCTGTTCTCAAATATAAATCCTTCACTTTATCAATGATCTACATTTGGTATAGTGTTGCTAATTGAAAAACTATGCATTGTTAATATATTAATTATTCATTTTCAACATTCAATTTATTAATTGTGAATTTCCAACTATGCTATTAAAACAGTACTAGTATAAGAGTGTTCACGCATCAAATTCGAACATTGAAACATTAATTTCTTAAATATACTCAGATAACAACTTGGAAGATATCAGTTATCAAAGGTTTTAAATATTTTAGTAAGTTCAAAGAGTTTAAAATTGTACTTAGTTATCATTATGATAACTATTTTTAACTTGGGTAATGTATTAAATTTCATTAAAAGCAAACAAAACTTTGTAAATACTTTTCAACTGAAAAACAAGTATGTTTTATACTATGTAATATCCAGTTGTAGAATCAAAGAATTAGGAAAAATGTTTTATTCAAATTTATTTACCAATGGGTTCTATCATTATCAATAACCTATATGTAACAACTCACAAGTTTCATAATACCATTTTTATAAAGGTTTGTTTTTGTTTGTAGGAAAATGTAGAGAGGGTAGTTTCTACCTATTTGTTTAAGAATCAGTCCAAGATGGTCAATCAGATAGAACAAAATAAGTAGGGAGTGTGGAATTTTTCCTTAGCCAAGATCTTCAGTTATTTCATATGTGGTCTTTGCTGTATAGGGCCACATATTATCATCCATAGAACTCAACACATTTTTGTGGATTAATCAAACTGAGGAGTTTTCTTTCAAAGCAGTGTTTAAATTCCATAACTGCTGTTAAGATATTTTCCTTAGCTGAGTTTTCTAAATGTTTTTCAAATATCCCACTTTGAATAGTTTATAGTTTTGGAGTTTCAACTAATACAATACTGTTTTTAGATTTCTCATGAAAGGAAAAAAATGTACCTTATTTGCAATATCTGTATTTAATCACTAATCTCTACAGTAATAAACTGCTATCAAATAAAAGTAATGGGTTAATCCATATTTCTTAGGGGATGATGTTTTCAAATCTGGTATTATAATAGAACTACAAATTTGTTTGTGTTACACATACAGATTTGTTGTCTTAAGACAACATTAGTTTTTTGTGCTTACAATTCTGTGTATTTTAATAAATATTCTATTGAGTAGAAAACAAATGTTATTTTCTGAGTTTAGAAAGAATACCAAATTTATTTTCTATGATTAGTGGAATACCATTTTTGGTTGAGTGAAATATAGATCATTATTTTAGTATTGTCAGTTCTTGGTTTTTCCTTTTTCTTTTAGTTTCACTAATGACTTTACTTCAACACATGAATCAAGGCAAAGTGAAATCCACTTCACGTGATAAATTGACAATTTGATTTTGATAATTCATGTTACACCCACTTTCTGAGCTTGAATGTCTTCCTATTTAAAACATTTGATAATCTGAAATGACTTAAAATTTGATTGATTGAATTATAGCTGATACAAGATTAACCAGAGTGACTAGTTAAATGCAATAGGCTTTTTCATTCCTGGATCATTTACATCACATTTAAATATTTGATTAAGTTTAATTTCTTTTACTTTTTTTTTTGCATTCAAAGTAGAATTCTTCTCTCAGAAACAAGAATGTATTGCTTGTAGAGTTTCTAAATATTTATCTTTTGTAAATTTATCTAATCATAAAGATCATAAGTTCACTGAAAGTGTATACAATGGCTAAAAAATATAACTTCAAAGTTTATTCTTTGTCAATAACTGAAAAAATTATGGAGCAAAATAAAAGAAGGTGCAGTGTTCAAAAATGAAGCAAAAACATATTTAAATTTGAGTTAATTTAGACATTGAAGAAATTGTTTTCTGTTTGGTAATTTGGTAATTTAATTCATGGTTTCTTTCATAGCCTTCTAAGTTCTGTTCATTAAATATTCTCTCTTTCTATCATTTGGCCTTTCAATTCTGTTCTTTGCCAATTTCTTTTCTCTTAAACATTTTCTTTATTTTCCTCTTTCTCAAATTCTTTCTATCTTTATTTTCCATCCACCGCTTTTTTTTTGCTTTTTTTCTTTGTTTGCATCATTACACTCTACATTTTTCTTTTTCTGCTTAGGATTTAAAAAAAAAAAAATTATGGTATTGTACTCTTATCTTTAAGACTTTGTCAGTGCATATTCCAATTTGTCACCAGTCACATTAAACTATATCCAAAAATGACAAGATTCATTAACATGATTGCATAGAAATGGAGATGTCCACTTTTGTATTCTTGTTTTGTTAATTAAAAAAAAAAACCCAAAAAATATTGAAATATTTTCAGCTATTGGCTTGGATAACAGCTGAGGGTTTAAAAAAATTATATTTGTGCATTTTATTGCCATATAATTTTAATTTGTGACTTTGAGCACTAAATATTTGTTCATATAATGTCAATATATTAGTATACTATTTTAAAAATATATTAATTAGTTCATCTAATATAAATATATATAGTGAGCTATTAGTTAACCTAACATAATGAGCAGTTACTATTTTATGTGGATAAGTGGCTGTTCAGAAAATTCATTGAAGATGCCCAGTTCATATAGATAAATTTAATTGAAATGGTGATTGCACTTTGATTTGTAAGGAAAATATTTAGTCACTGTTAGTTTCTTGTTTGTTTTTCCTTTGCTAGTTATAGAATTTAATGATGTATCAAGTTGATGACATTTACCTCATCATAAAACTCAATGAAAAATTGACCTAATCATGACACTCAATAAAAAATGAGTTTCTTTTGTTTTTGTCTTTGTCAGTTAAAGCATTTAATGAAGATGCATCAAGTTGATGCCATTCACTCAATGAAAAATCACAAACTATCAATATCTTCATTAATAAGGACTGCAGGAGGTGTCAATGTCTGAATTTCCTTATCTATGGAATCTGTACTTTCTGTCAATGTTGATAATCTGATCATTGCTGAGTGTTTTATCTACAGTTATCATTGTTTACTCGATCATTGGTAGCAATTTTTACAAAGATTTTAGAAATTGTAGCCATCTTTAGATCTGTTTTCAGTGATCACCCTTTGACCTAGAATACTGTTCAGCTACCAACACACAAACTATTACCAAAACTTTGTAAATGTTGATGGCTTGCTGCTGTCCCAAGAACACTGGATCATGAACAAAGTGTCCTTCATTGTGAATGACTTGTTAATTTGTGACAATCTTTTGTCCTTGTCTTCAATGACAAGCATATGCAACATATAGCAATAATAATTTCTTATTGTTTTGATGATTCCCTGATTAAGTAACTGCGAGACTGGAATGGTGCTTCAAGTGTGAAAAATAAACACGATATTTCCATCTGGTGATTTTAATTGATAGTCTTTCATACTGTCTTGTCAAATAATAGGGAAGATTTGAGCCCAACACTTACTAAATCTTTTGGATGATAGGTACAAATTCTTCCTGAAAATAACATGAAGTGCAAATGTCATCCATGGCTAGTTTTATTTTTATACTTCACTAAAAGATCATTTCTTTTCACATTACTTAGATTATCATAATGCTCAATACAGACAGGTGGTACTTTGATTGCTGGTGGCATTGATGTAAAGAAAACTGTTGTAAGGCGATCCTTCTGCACATATACAGAGATGTTTTTTTTTGGGGGGGGATACAAGTTTGTTTTGGCAATGCATGTCCAAGCAGTCTACTCTTATCAGTATTGTACAATTGTTCAAGTGATAGACTGTTTTTTTTTTTTTTTTTTTTTTGTCTTAAACTTCTCTCTCCAAGAATATAAAAATGTCTTTCATGATACTCTTTGAAATGCTTTAACCAGCTCAATGCTATACACTAATCAAACTGTATTTCATTGCTATGGATTAATTCGTAGAAACTGGTGGCTTTTTCTGTTAACATTGGGCTAGAAACAGGAATTACTTTAACACTCATGTGAAATACAACTTGGTGGATTGGATTTTCTTAGTGTGAAGTGTCATTTTGGTTGGCAAGTTTCTCAATTATTGGCCTTAACTTTCTTGATGTTAGACTCTGTTGCTTTTGCAATGTTGTCCTCTTGTGATCTTTTCATCATGATCCAGTTACTATATGTAAAATGTTTTTTTTTTTAGTCTGATTTTCTATGGTATTCACTTTCTATTCACAATTATGGGAACAGCAATAAGCTCCATCACTTGAAAAAGATATGTAATCAGGACAAACTTGTAAAACAAACATATTCATAGGACCTTGAAATTTGTTTGGATAATCTAAAATCAATGTTTGGATAACCAAAGTTCCACTGCATTTATGTGAATTTAAATTATATAAGTAACTCTTTATGTATTTCATGCATAGTCGTACATTGCATAAACTTATATCTAAATAATATAGATATACATTGAATACTGCATATATGTAAATTAGTATGCATTTACATGTCATTTTTATGAATATGTGCATTCTTATCTGTGTACACACACCTATATATTTTTACATAGTTCATTACCTTATATCTATACTATTTCTAAGAATAAGATGTTTTCCATTAAAATAAACACTTATTGACAATTTTTCAAACCATGTTGTTGAAGAAATAAGATTGGCTTTAAAGAAATTTAGAAAAAATATTAGTAATCAACATGATAGAAAAAAACTGACTCCTTTAGCCTTGAACCAGATGCATTCTAATTTTAAACAAAACAAAAGGGCTAATAAGATTATAATGTGCCTGTTGTTGTGGCATCTCTCCTTCTCAAGAGACTATGGATCTGCATCTGAATAGTTATGCTTCAGTTACTGATGGAGGCACAGCATCTCTTATGATTGTACAGTATCCCATGTGAGTGACATTCTTGATTGCAATGTATGCATGTGAAGATGCTTACCACCCAATGTCATTATTGTTTTCTTTCAGTTGAGCACACTTCTCCCTGGTGGCAAGACTCCATTTCTCCTTTCCTTGTTCCAGTACTTGAAATTATAAGTCAGCAACAGTTTGTTGCAGTTTTATAACTGGATTGTGCATGTCTTATTCCATATGTGTCACAGAAGGTCATGAAATCATGATGGGAGCAGGCTTTAGAACTGGAAGCTTCTATTCCTGAACTTGAACATTGATGGTGAATTTAGTTACCAATGCCATCATCATAAAGAAAGTGATCAGTAAAGAAAAAATTAAATTCTTGGATATGAGATAAAGCCACTGCCAACAAGCCATCTTTTTCTCTATATGGACTCTAGATAGTAAAGTTATTCAGAGCTTCAAATAGTGTTCTTATCAGGTGCTGAGGACACTTTAGCAACCTTTTTAATAGGCCTTCTCAAGTTAATGAGGAATTTAACTCTATTTACTATAATTCCACCAAAGACTATAGCAGAAACTCCTTCTCTTCTAGAAGTCAAAAATGGTTTAAAAAGCTGAATAGTGGTAAGTCTCCTGGCATGCTGATATTTGGAAATGTAGAAGTGAAAATCTGCTTCAACTTCTGACAATACAAAAGGGAGTGTACCAGATGATTGGAAAGAGGCACTGGTGGTTGTTTTTTATAAAAGGAAGGACAATTACAGGCATTAACTACACTGTAGGAATTACCATAGGATATCCTTTGTTATTAGCAAAGTGTTATGTAGGATCCTACTGGGCAGACTTGGGCAACATCATTGAAGTCCTTATTGAATCATAGTGTGGTTTTAGTCATAGCAATAGGGATAGCAGACAAATCCTTCTCTGTAAGACAATTGCAAAAGTTGAACCTGTGTCAGATCTTGAATGTAAATAGAAATGCTTTATGGAAGATTCTGAAGCTTGAATGTCCTGATATGTTCCTGTTTTTAAAGGTTTCCATGAAAGGATGAAAGCACATGTCAGTGCAAGCAGTAAATTCTCTGATTCAATTTTGGTTAAAAGGATGTAAAGCAAGGGGATATAGTAATACCAACACTGTTTCTGTTGAGCTTTGCTATGGTTTTCTTGATGTCCTTTAAGGGATGTTCACATGGGGTCTACATCAAATATCAACCAATAGGTAAGATGTTAAATATAAGACAGTTTGTTGCTAAAACAAAAACTATTGTCATCAATAATACAAGATTTCCTGTAAGCTGACACTTGTGTTCTTGTTGCTCTCTCTCCCAGAGTGACCTGCAACATCTTATGGATTCCTTCTTGGTAGAATGCATCACATTGGCTCTAATGATTAGCATGGAAAAGAAAATATAAAACAAAGGGTAAGATGTTTTTTAATCCAGGATGATTGTTGGTTTCATAACATTGAGCCAGATAAAGAAGCAATCCATGCAGTGGAAACACCTCACCTCACCTGATGAAAGGGATCTTGTTTCATCAGAACAATGCTTCAACACAAGTCCTTAGTTTCAGTGGCTGCTGTGCATCACCATGGCTTTGAATTGGTTGAACACTCTCTCTATTCTTATTTGACTATCATCTGTTCTCCAATATGAAAAAAATTGCTTGGCTGGGAAACAGTATTTTAGTGATATGTTGTTGTTGACTTGTCTGACCAACTGGATGAACAGTCTTCTTTGAACACAGTTTATCTGGAAAGAAACATTAATAAGTGTTGAAATTAATGCCTGCAAAATTTCATAGCTCTAGCATCAGTCTTTGATTATCAGCCTATGAACTGTTTATCCTACCCTTATATATGAGAGGGAGATACTATTGCATTTGTATTAGAAATGATTGTGTGCCATTATTTACAGGTGTAAACCTCTGACAAAAATATTGTGGGGGCTTTGTACATAGTTGTAAGTTTTGGAAAAGTGATTTCTTTGATCACTGTATCTTCTGTTTGATCAGCTGCCATTAAGACATATAGAAGGTGAATATACCTCGAATAAGGAGGTGCTACAATCTACAGAAGGTATATATGACTTCTGTTAGTTAAATTATTACTTTTTCATAAGTGAGCAATGTTATCTTTATTCATAAGGAAAGTTTGTCAATGATAATGTTAATGAAACATTGATAAAACTTATTTTGTTATTTTTATAGAACAAGTCATGAATTCGTAGGAAATTACTAAAACTTTGCTAGTCAGTTTTTCTGGTGACTAACAAATATTTATATTAATAGGTATCAGAAAGTCATCTAAAGATATTTGATAACTTTCTGTTTTACTTTTTGTAGGACAGCAAGCTTGCATGACCACACAGATTAAATGTATACAGGACAAGAATGTAATTTAACTGAGATAACATTTTCAACTGGAAATTACAGAAAATAAATATTTTATAGTAAAATATGCTGTGTTATACAGATTTCTACCAAAGATGATGCAATAAATAAAATCTTTATTATAAGAGAAAAATACTAAAAACAAAGGAAGCAAAAAATAAAAGATAAAAAAGTAGAATGAAAATAAATGAAAGATCAGAGAATTTAGGTTGACAGGAATAAAGTATTTAAAAAAAAAAAAATAGAAAAAGAATAAAAAAATAAATGAATTTTTTTAAATCATTTCACTCCAAGCAAGGCAATACTGCCACTAAAACACAAGGGATTACTGAGGGAATGTTAGAGAATGAGAAAAAATACTATTAAGGAGAGAGAAAAATAAAAGAACAAAAATTAAGAATACAGAAGATAACAATTGAAAGAAGCAAAGAGAATATACAAAAGCAGGTAAAGGATTTAAATTAAAAGCAAGTGGAAGAATATTTTAAATATTTTAAGCTAAGTAAAAAGAAAAAAATAGACAGGAGTGTAGTTTAGGAAAAGACTCATGAAAAGTGTGAGGACAAAAGAAATAAACAAAGACATAAGTTTAATGAAAGAACAATAACCTGTGAGATAAGTGCATGAGGATTAATCTGTTTATAAATTCATATAACTATGATGAGCAAATATTATTCTTAAATATGAACTGTTTAATTTTGTGTTGAAGGGAATCACTGTAAAACCCTCACTGATATTCATTCATATTCTATAAGTAACATACTCTACTTATATTGACTGTACTTTTTTGTTAGACTTTATTATTAATGAGCAAATAGTTCTGGAAAACATGAGTGAAGTTGTAATGACAGTTGAGTAGAGGGTGGTACTTGTATAAAGAGGTTGAAAGTGGCACACATAGTACATTATTAGGCCAATAAATATGATTGTGCATATTAGAAGCTACATGCAGGTGAGTTAATGTACATGCCAATTTTATCCAAGCATATAATCATGTATGTATATTCATATATTTACTTATTTGTTACTTGTTGGATTTTGGAAAGAAAGATTTGGTCATTTGGGATTTAGAATTTTTTTATGGTACCATTTTTGAAAGAGGGTAAGTGGGGTGAACTGAAGCTTAGTCATCTTGAAGTTTCTTTTTACTTATTAATTAATAATTCATTTGACTCTTTCTTTCCTCTTTTCCTTTCAACAAATGTCAATTGTTTTCCTTAGAATAGAGCTAACAAGCAGGATTTAGCTATTTATTGCATGGGGGTGGTATTGTCACAAACTAGTGACAAATAGCATTGAATTGGGGTGGTCAGATGGTGAGTTGTAAATTGTTAGGAAGTTTGGAATAATCTTCTAAACCTAGTTTCAGTAGAATCATGTCACTTCTGTCTTAACTGAACTGTTTTTACTTGCCTTTTTTTTTTTTTTTTTTTTTTTTATACTAGAAAGCTGTTTCCAAACATTTGATAATTCTGCTGTGTTTAGTTGAGTTCACAACAAAGTTTTGTCTAAATGCATATTTATGTATATGCACACACACATACGCGCGTGTCTATGTATATTTTTGAATAGGTATATTGGTATATATCTGTATTGTGCTCATACTTATTTGTCAATTATCTCTATCAATATCTAAAATTGTCTTTGCAAATATTCTTTAGATACATATCTATAAAAAACATACATAAAATTATCTTATATTCTTAAAAATTTGCCTAATTCCATATTCATATTTATGATCAAATTGCATTTGGTTAAATTATTTAATGTGTATATGAATTACATAAAGATTTATCTATTTTCAAGTTATATTGTGTATGTGTAACTATTTTTTATCCTATGCTACACTTTAAATATACTTTATATTACATCTTGAATGTGTAAATGTTGCATGTATGTGTATATATAAAAAAATATATGGAAAAAACAAACAAAAATCCTAATATGCAATTATGCTGTTTTAATGTTAATATAATGTCAACGTCGGCCGTTTCGGTCTAGTAGACCATCTTCAGGACATATTCATAAAACGTAATTAACATTAGACTATATTTAATTCAACATGAAAAGACGATGGACATAAGAGTAAGACTAATCAAAACAGATAACTGAAGTTTTTCAAGATCAGCGTTCTGTTTCAATATGATCATGTTGGCGTCATGTGGGTGATGTTGTGAAAATGTATTCCTAAAATAGTATTTTGAATGAAAAATGAAAAGAATTTTATTTTAATATAAAACTTATATGTACGTTTGTCGAGCATTAATCTTGCTAGAAAAGGGGAAATATTAAAGAAGCCAGGTCTAGTATTCACCTTGCGTGAGATAGATATTATGCCTGCCTCATAAATCCGTCTGAGATTTTTATTTTAAAATCTTCACAGAACCAAAATCGAAATTATGATCAGATTTAGTTGTGTGTACAACTAAAGCATTGTTTAAATTACTGAGGCGAATATCTCGTTTATGTTCGAAAACACAAGATTTTACAGACCTACATGTTTCACCCACATATTTTAAGTCAGTTGTTGCATGAGATTTGGTAGATGCAAGCATCGGATGTAATATGTTGGTTGCTGGTGTTATTTAATAAACTACGGATTGAATTAAATATAGTCTAATGTTATGTTTTATGAATATGTCCTGAAGATAGTCTACTAGACTGAAACGTCCGACGTTGACATTATATTAACATTAAAACAGGATATTAGGATTTTTGTTTGTTTTTTTCCGTATATTTTTCTTCATACTGTCGGATGTATATTCATATATTTGCTTATATATATATATTTATCCAGACACTGTATTGCTGTATCACAGCTCATCAATGTGGCTAGACAGGCAATTGCTTCAAGCCAGTATTGGAATCCGACTGATTTGACATTAGTTGGACTCTCACCCTTAGGCCATCAGTGCACTTGGTGGTGAAAGGGAATTTTTAATGCATTATATACGAGATAAGCATTACAGGCTCCCATAATGCTCAATTCATAGAGAAGAGCTTTTAGCATTAATTAGCAGCAGCCAACAAATTCCCTTTCTTCCAAAGTGCTCAACCTACAAGAGGGGGCGTATATAGTCATCCACAGGCACTGCTTTGCTGTATCATCAATATGGCTAGACATACAATTTCCTTAAATCGGAACCAATTTGACATCAGTCAGAGATTCTCATTATATGCAAGATAAGCATTACCAGCTACCAGAGTGCTCATTTCATAATGAAAAGCTTTTAGCATTAATTAGCAGCAGCCAACAAATTTATATATTGATAATAATTTTGTAATTTTCATCTGATGAGGCAGGTATAAAAAAACTTACCTGGTGAAATAAACTTATTACTGGATTTTTCGATGTGTTTTTTCTTTTGAGATATATGTTCAGATAAGTTCAATTTAGTTCTACCATTTCAGAACTTTCTGCTAGGACATGCCATGTTACTTCCACTGAGTCAAATCATCCTCATTTCCTTTGTATTTCAAATGTAAGAAAGTTCCATTCAGACAGCTTTCCCCAAGAACTTTTGGGGAAATTCTCCCCTGAACACTGCAATCTTAACCTTTTTAAGTCATAAGTCAATTGTTATGTCCTCTTTATCCTCATAATCTTACACCTCCTTTTTCATTAAATTTGCACACTTTGTTATTACCACTTTAATCCTCTACATTGATTGGCTCTCAAGCCTTGCATTGGATGAACTTTAGTATATAAAAAAAAATGATTTGTATCTATATTTGTGACATACAAAGCTGTAATGAATTAGTTCTGAATGTATGTTTTGCACTTTATTTTGTTTCTGAATATGTAATAAAAAAGTGAAATTTTGAGAAAATTGTATGAAAATACAATAAAGTGAAATTGTGTAGTTTTTTAATAGTAGTTTTACCTTCCAATTTTGTCTCATTAAGAGAAGATTGTACTTAATTTAAACTATTTATTTTATTGTGCAATTTTTTTTATTTTTTTATTTTTTTTAGCTCTTACTCATACTAAACCTATTTATCAGAATCTGATTACATATGGTGGAATATTTACTACTATCAAATATATTTTGTAATAGCTTGTGTAGAATGAAAGTGAAATAGTAATTGAGTGGTGAGTGTGTGTGATGGATGTATGTGTGTGGTGTTTGTGGTGTATATATAAATGACTTTGTTTATGAAAATTATCACCCTAACAATAATTCTGTAGTAATAAATACCTCAACTATTTAAATAAAGTATTTTTACTGCAAGAAAGGATAATATATAATTGTAGACAATGTAGATATTTTTATAACTCTTTACTTAGTGGAAACATGTTGATGCAGAAGTTCTACATGCCTTTTTTTTTTTTTTTTTTTTTTTTTAAATTTTAAGGAAATCTTAAAACTGTCTTTCAAATTTATGCAAATTTTTTATTGTTCATGCAGACAGCTGTAGCTACCTTAGGAAAATATTTAGAAAGTAAGAAAATAAATTTCACATGAAGTTGTAGAAATGAACATTGATGAATGTTTAAGTAGTTGTCTTTCTACTATTGTTATAAAAAAAATTTATTTCACAAGATAGTCACTGGTGATAAGTTTATTATGAGAACCCAAAAGAAAGTGTGGTGAGACCTGGGACAGGTTTGAACATCTTAATATAAATGGAATCTGCTGGTGAAAAATTGTATTTGCTACAATTCAAAGAAAATGATAAATTGCTGGAACCTGGTGAAACTTTTATTGCATAAATATTACAATGGCAAACATTTAAATTATGCATTTCAAGAGAAGACACTTTTCTGGGCAAGGAAGTTGATTTGGGATTTTTCTGAAGGATGACACCTGTCCTCGAGTTGTGAATGTAATGCAGTTAATTATCATGAAACTGAAATGACATGTTCTTTCACATGTGGCATATTCTTCAGACTTTTCACCTTCAGACTATCACTTGTTATGCTCCATGCAAAACGTTTTATCTGCTCAGCAGTTCTAACAACTTCAAGATATTAAAAAACTATTCAAAAAATTATTTGAATCAAAGCCATAATAGTTCTTTTATAATGGATGAAACCCTTCAGTTTAAAGGTCAAAGAAATCCAGGGAAAATATTGATAGCTAAATAATTATACTATGAACTTATACAAATTAAAAATATTCTCAGAAATTGCTAGAAGCCTTTACATTAATCTGAGTGTAAATTATATATTGAAATTATTATTAACCTTTTTTTTTTTTTTTTTTTTTTTTTTTTTTTTTTTTTTTTTAACAAAGTAAAAACTTAAAACAAATAGAACAGTTAAGTTAAATCAAAAGCAACTGAAAGTTCAGTAAAATTATTAAACCACTATGATTTTGGTTAAAAGTCTTGATATTTTACTTTTAATTATGATTATGACAAGTTATAAAGGTGAAGTAAAAATCTATCTTTAAATAGAGTAGAATACTGCTGTCTGATAGCTTTAAAAAATTGTAATATTATCATGACATTAATATCAATATTTCAGATAATTTAAAAAAATTATATCAAATGAATAAAATGAAGAATCACTATCATTTGTAAATAGTTTTTATAGCACAGAATAATATTTACTTAAATATGTATGTATGAATATTTAAACAAATATATATTTGTGAGAATAATTTCTATAATGGTGCTTCATTTTGCTACTTTTATAATTTTATCTCAAATAATAAAATCTTATATTCTTGTATATAGCCTGAACTAACAAACTTATCTTTTGAAAATTTGTTTTGTGGATGTTTGAATATTATTGAGGAAAATATTTGAAAATACTATACATAAATTCCAATACCTGATTCCAACTAAATTCTATAGGAAGTAGCCTAATAGATAAAAGCATTGACTTTATCTTGTGGAAATATAAAGTTTATCTATAAATCGAATAATACAGAGGCACATTGGCTC